>KV751348.1:137777-149850 GCA_001698575.1 Mola mola
AGGGAATCAATATAAAAGTAAATATTCAAAACGGTCAATAATCAACTGTAGGGGTATATCTCTCTAAATCCCTAATGCACAGAAAATTGGCAACCGTGGCAGAGATAGCACCTCAACAGAACATCAGGGTGTCATTATAAAAGAACATGATTTGCTGATTAATTTTCATTTTGTTTGGTGTAGATTTCTTCTTTTTTTTATTTCTAATCACAAAATGCTGCCTAATGGTCAATTCTGATGTCAGAACATGTTTTACAGCTATCTTGTTTTACTTAATTAAAAATAATTGCTTTATAAATTCTTGTACAGTTAAGAGTGCTTAGCAGAACATAATTTTCTCATAAAGAAAATGTTGATACTAAGAAGGATGTAGTATCTGTATCCTCTAGTCTTCCTTGCTTCAGTCCCCCAACAGTAAACCCCAAAATGATTGATCCGTTGGTTCCCACACTAGCTATGTTTACATCAGCAAAATTTCTTAATCAGATTAAAAATTTGAGGGATTACAAATTCCAAATCCACTGTTTATATGGACGCTAAATCAAATAATCCGATCATGATGTGCATATACGTGCATCAAGCATTAGTCAGATTAGCAGCATTTTGACATGTGCATAATTGTCTATTTTCCCTAAAATAACCGTAGGAGAAGTAGTTGTACTTCCACCCATAATGTAAACAAATGGTGATGTGGCTACACTTTGCACTTTCCCCTGCATTTTAACGTCTGCACTCTTAAAGCATAGACCTGCGCCAGGTTCTGAAAACCCTACTTTTGTTTTTACTGTTCTCTGAGCTACAGGCTCAGCAATGCATAATGCTCCTGTGTTACAGGAGGAGAGAGCTGGAGGACATGAGCATCCCTCCAAGTTTAATGCTGCTGTGGTGTCACGTTGGCATAGGGCACACGTGCGCAGTGAACGTAATTTTACCATAACAGGAAGTCGCGATCGGAATAAGGATCAGCATAAACACCCCTTCTCGATCAGAATAGAATTTCTTTCTGAATGAGCCGAATTGGATCAGAATCTTCCAATTGATGTGTTTACATGAAGCATTTTTATTCTGCTCAGCCCTTTATTACAAATATTTGTGTCCATGTAAACATAGCTACTGACCGCAAAGTATTTCAAAAAATGTTTTAACCCAATTTTGCCTTGCTGTCAGGATCATCAAACATCATTCATTGTGCATAAAAAACAGTCACACTTTGTTTGTTTGTGTGTATGGCCAGTATAATGAGTCATACCTCATTGATGTGCTTGTAGGTTTTGATGAGGTCAACAGAGAGTTTCCTTAGTGGGGCACTGGCAGGGTCTCTGAAACTAGGGGGGATCCTCCGTTGGAGTATGGTCATATCAGACAGCACCTACAAAGAACATACATGTCTGAACTTGGAATAATTCTATTTAATAAAAATATAATCGTATTTTGAAATGAGATCATAGAAAGCTGCATCACAGCCACCCTATTACAAACATTGAGGTTTAATAAGTTTAAAACAGGGTTGGGGAAATATATGCATTGACATTTTGATACGCCAGGATGACAATACTGTTTTTTTTCAATTTACATTTTTTTTTAAATTAAAATGAAAAAAAAAATTGTGATAAATGCTATGGAACAGAATGAAATCTCCTTCATACCGTTACTCTTTTGCTGAAGTTAGAGAGATGTTGGAAAAATATTTTTAAAAAAATCTCTTCTTCTTAAATCTACATTAAACCTCATCCTGTCTTACTTGTGTTAGGAGCTTCAGATTCCCCGTCTGCTTGGAGTAAAACACAAAGGAAGCCATCTGCTACAGTCAAATTAAAGCTGAAAAAAATATAATTTGAACATTTTGGAAGAGGAGGAAGATTCCCACCTTTAAGCTGTGGCTTCAACAGAAGACCAACATTATTCACCTTGAAAAAATAAGATTAGGTCTAAGAAGCACAGAGATGCAATCTAACAAGCTTTGGTTGCTCTACATCTGTTACCTAAGAAGTGCCCCATATATTTGTCCCATCTCCTCCTACCTTAGCTGTTCCTTGGATTGCACAATTCTGGACAGATATCCCTGATGTTGTTCCTGGGATAGTTGGACTCACTCTCCCAATTTGTGGGTCATCTCCCCGAGTGCTCCTATCACATTAGCTTTGTCATTCTCAATTACCTTTGGAAGTTTTGAACCCTTTGATCCTGGAACTTCCAGCACATTCTCTGCGCAGAAGTTCATGTATACTATGCCAGCTACATTCAAAGTATGCCCTACCTGCCTGAATCTTGCACCCTGCTGTTATCTGCTGTACTGTCTCAGGGGCATCATTGCACAGTCTGCACCTTGGGTCCTGTTCGGTGTGGTAGACCCCAGCCTCTATCTCATCTTGTGTTCAAGGCCTGTTTTTGTTCTTACATCCTGGTCAAGAGGTGTGGTCTTTAATGCTATGCGCTATCCGCCACACCTTGGATAAGAGTGCAATCACGAAATGGGTGTCTCCCGTGTCAACAAAGTCTGTGTCAGATTCCTGTTGAGGAACCAGGGAAACCTGATGAGAGGTGGGCTACTGGAACAAGATAATCATGGACCAGGAGAGAAAACGTGGGATGCTACTAATGGAATGCTACTACGCCAGTAACCCCAGTCAGAGGGGTTGTTGTGGTCCTCAAACCATTCCTGAACCATTTTTGTTTTGTGGCATGTTGCATTATCCTGTTGAAAGAGGCCACAGCCATCAGGGAATACTGTTTCCATGAAAGCATGTACATCATTTGCAACAATGCTTAGGTAGGTGATACATGTCAAAGTAACATCCATGTGGATGGAAGGAACCAAGGTTTCCCAGCAGAACATTGCCTCCACCGGCTTGCCTTCTTCTCATACTGCATCCTGGTGCCATTTGTTCCACAGGCAAGTGACACACACGCATCCGGCCATCTCCTTAATGTAAACTAAACGTGATTCATTAGACCAGGCCACCTTCTTCCATTACTCCGTGGTCCAGTTCTGATGCTCAAGTGCCCATTGTTGGCGCTTTTCTTGACAGTGGTCAGCATGGGAACCCTGACCGGTCTGTGGCTATGCAGCCCCATACGCAACAAACTGCGATGCACTGTGTATTCTGACACCTTTCTATCAGAACCAGCATTAACTTTTTCAGCAATTTGAGGAACACTTGCTCGTCTGTTGGTTCGGACCACACGGGCCATCCTTTGCTCCCCACGTGCATCAGTGAGCCTTGGCCGCCCATGAACCTGTCGTCAGTTCACGAGTGTTCCTTCCTTGGACCACTTTTGATAGATACTGACCACTGCAGACCGAAACATTCCCCAAGAACTGCAATTTTTGGAGATGCTCTGATGCAGTTGTCTAGCCATCACAATTTGGCCCTTGTCAAACTCGCTCAAATCTTTACGCTTTACCATTTTTCCTGCTTCTAACAAATCAACTTAGAGGACAAAATGCTTGGGTGAGATCCAGCTGAAGAATGGCTAGAAAGGTGTGGGAGCTGCTGCAGTGATCTGGAGTCGGTTGGATGACCACTATGGAAAAGGAAGATCCTTGGCAGAGAAGATTGCTGGGAATTACAAGTAGACATATTTTGTAAACCACATGGCATCTTGTGGTTGCATTGGCATTTCCTAAACCAATGCATGTGATGAATGCATTGGTTTGCAAGCTCGTAGCTACTGAAGAATGCTGTGCAAATTCCAGGAGGAATATTCAGTGCAATTGAGGTGTATGCATGTCTGGTATACAAGGTGTATAATGCAACTAAGATGCAACTAAGATCGGACTACTTCACATTGCAATTATGGGTTACTCTGAATACTACCTTATTCCAATTGAGTTGATCAAAAACGGATGGTTATGTGGCAATGTCTTATACAGAACATGATCTTATTCAGGTTAATATTGAAGTGTTGATGTGCATATAGTGCAGTAAAAAACTCAAGTAAAGTGAAGCTTGCTCTCTCCAACTCCACTCTGTGTGCGCGTGTGTATGCTTGGGATGTGTTTGTGTGCAGGTGCGCTGGAGTCAGGGCAGAGCCCCTAATTGCCTGACTTTTAAAAGCCAGTAGAGCTCAGGGCACACGGCTGTTTAAACAGCACCGCACATATCGCTAACAGACTCTGGACAGTCTTTGAAAAAAATTTACCTTCTGCCTAATCCCATGCAAGGCTCAAAAGTAAGGACCAAATTTTTAAAATGAATTTTAAAATGAAATGGGAATCAGTGATGCTAAAATAGGTGTTACTTGTGCTCTTTTGCCTTGCAGCAGCATTCTTTCAACCAGGAGTAGACCAAGCTCTTTCTTTTTCAAACAAGTAAAAAGACTGTCACAATAATCTAAACAATAAAAAAGCAGTTTCTAATTAGTTGATTAGAGTAATACTCCAGGGAGAGTGACCACTCTCTTACTGATTCAAAAACAACACCTAATTATTTGAGGTTCAGCTAGACAGATGAGCCTAAAGCCTAACATGCTGCTTAATCTGAAGAACTATGCTTTCAGGGGCTATAATTACCGTTTTAGTCTTGTCTGAGTTCAGCAGCAAATAGTTATCACTTAAACACTGTTTGATGCACGTCAAACAGTTAATGAAGGAAAACAGCTTATAGAGCTCAGTAGTCTTAGTAGAGCACATAGTGGAACTGTTAGAATAATTGTACTTAGGCAGCTAAAACTGCAAGCTAAAAAAGCATGATCTTTGTAGAAATTATCATGATAATCCCACAAGGCAGAAGATTTACTGTTTGTTTTAGAAGGTTGACTTCCCTGAAATACCTGGTCAGACAAGGAGATAGAAGCCAGAACAAGCAAGCAATAAAGTGAGCAGTAGTGCCTAGATAAACTGTTTTATAAAAACCATCCGATGGTGTAGATCTCTATGTGATACTGTGATTTACAAACAAAGGGTGACTGTGAAAACTACACACAGATAGCTAAGGTCAAATACCAAGAATTTTTGGTCCTCCCTCTTTTCCCATGATTAGTGTGTATAAAGAGACGCTCCGGAGAGAGAGCTCTCCAGACAATACTTTGACCTACCTATGTACTCGCTGTATTGCTCTCCTTGCAAGTAAAACAAAGCTTTGGTATACTGCTTTATTGGTGTTTCCGTCGTCTCCACTTTTTTACGTCGGTGCCTGGGGCACTAAAGAATAAATTCCACCGACAGGAACTTTCTGATTATCTGCCCTTAAGGGAGTATATATGTGAGGAACATGATAGGTCTCAAGACATAAGCCAGAGGTACCCAACATGACAGCCCTGTAGTATTAGACATGATTTGATTTACAAAAACACTGAAATTTCTACCAGAAAGGACCAACTAAAACCATTCTAAGACAGATCCAGTAATTTCTTTAAGTCAGTTAATTTTTAAACTATGATGAACAGTATAAAAGGTAGATGAGAGGTCCAATAAAATCCAAACTATATTCCCCAGAGCCAGTTGACATCAAAATGTCGCTGGAGACTTAAAGTAATTCAGTTTCCATAGAGTGCTTTTTGTGGAAACCCGATGGAAATTTGTAAAAAAAATCTTAGGCTTCTTTAAAAAGGTGGTTGATCTGCTACCATTTTTTCTAGATTTTTTTTTATGTAAATGGAAATTTGATATTGGCCTTTAGTTCTTAGGTTGTGATGGATCAAAAATGGGCTTTTTAAGCATTTGTTCAATAACAGCATGTTCGGTAAAGGTTGGAACCACACCAGTGACAAAATTTTTAAAAAAGGTTCGACAATATAGGGGCCAATAGAATCAAAGATTTTTATAAGCAGTGCAGTGGGGAGAAAATCAATATGACATGAGGAGGGTTTCATTTTATCCAGCAGGATGGTGATGTCATGTAATGTCACAGGTTTAAAAGAGGACCAAGTATGAGGGGGAAAGAAACTGCCTGCAGAGACTTAAATAATTGATTGAGAGATGTTTGCTTCTTGTCTTCTTTGATCTTATCAACAAAGAAATTGAGGAACGCATTACCTTCCACTTTAGAGAACACTAGGACTTGGGGGAAAGTCTGGGAAATAATACAGTTAATGGTGTCAAACAAGATGAGGGTTTTTTCTTATTTGAGGATATTAACTGAGAGTATTGAGTTCAAACATTTTTTAACATTTCATTTAAAGAAGCCTGTAGATCCCTAAGGTGAAGCCTATGAACATCAAATTAAGCTGATTTCCTGAGACGCTCTACATTTCAATAGTTTATCCTTAAACTCTGGATAGAGACATTTATCGAGCGACAAAGCTTCGTCACTCATAAAGTTTTATGAATGACAAGGCTTGATTTCATAGGTGCAACTTTATCTAATATAGCTAAACATTGACTATTAAAAGACTGAATGAAAACATCTGCATCTTTGCATCCCATCAGGGAACAAGTGTCACAGAACCTCTCAGCAGCATCCTGAATAATATCCACCTTTGTGCTCTAATTTTCAGTGGCAGGGGATCCAAAGGAAGGTAAAGGTGAAAAAATATACAGCTCTGATCACTCACATGTAAATCCTCCACATGCACATTTTCAATATTTAGGCCAAGAGAAAAAACAGGGTCCATGGTGTGTCTCTTAATGTGTGTTGGACCGGAAACATCCTGAGCAAAGTTAAAAAAGTCAGTAAGGGATAGGAAATCAACAGCCATATCACATGGGACATCATCAATATGAAGGTTAATATTCCCAATAATTAAAACCTTCAGTTTGATGATAGAACATAAAACAATTAGTAAAACCTGTACAAGAGGGATCTGCAGGACCAGGAGGGCAGTAAATCCACACACTGTAAAATATGTTAATAAAACCAATCATGTGAGACTTGAAGGTGTTGAAACCAGAAAATCACTCTGCATAGGAATCTGTCACAATACACAGCAGCAAGGCCTCTACCACGGCGTGCCATTCGAGTTCCAATAACTGAGCAGCTTACTGGACAGAGCTTGTTAAGGTGAATAAACTCCTCGTCCTTTTGCCAACTTTCCCTAACATAAAATACATACTTCCCTAGTGAAGAAGTTGTTAAGAAATAGGGATTTGTTAGAGATAAAGCAAGCATTGAGCAATGCAGTCCGGATCGATGATTACAAACCAGTCGTGCAGTGCGACGTTGACTGCAAAACCGACCTGTTGCCCGCCCGGTAAGCAAACTGCAAGGGTTCCGGCAGGGGGCCTGTGATGTCCTTCAGGTGGCTCAACACCATCCTCTCAAAGGTTTTAATAACCGCAGACATCAAGGCAACAGGCTCGTAGTCATTTAATCCTGTGATGGAGGACTTCTTGGGGATTGGGATGATGGTGGAGTGCTTGAAGCAGGATGGCACTTCACACAGCTCCAGAGATCAGTTACAGATCCGGGTAATGACGGGCGCCAGCTCGTTAGCACAGATTTTCAGGCAGGAGGGGGACACATCATCAGGTCCTGGGGCCTTCCCGATCTTCCATCTCAGAAAGAGACGACACACATCCTCCTCACAGATCTTCAGTGAAGGCGGGGGGTTCTGATATGAGGGGGGTGGGGGTGAGTAGGTAGTCCTTGTGTTTGTGAGAGGTGTGAGAAGTGTTTCTCAAACCTACAGTAGAAGCTGTTCAGGCCGTCAGCCAGACTGAGGTTTTCAACAGAATGGGGGTATGGTCTCCTGTAGTTGGTGATGTGCTGCAGGCCTCTCCAAACTGAGACAGAGTCGTTGGTTGAGACACTGTTTTTTAGCTACTCACTGTTGCTCCTCTTAGCTACCCTGATCTCATTAGTCAGCTGGTTTCTGGCCTGCTTGTACAGGGCTCAATCCCCACTTCTGTATAACACCTCCTTGGACTGATGCAGCTTTCTAAGATTCAGTGTGGACCATGGTTTGTTGTTGTATGTGCAAAATGTCTTGGTCTGCACACACATCTTCATAAAAGCTGACATGTGATGTCACAGTCTCAGTGAGCTCATTGAGGTTGGTGGCTGCAGCTTCAAAGCAGGCCTGTAACTCCAGGTTTGACTCGTCTGTCTATTTCCTCACAGTCCTCATAACAGGCTTATAAGTCTTTCATTTCTGCTTGTAGGTTGGAATAAGATGAATCAGCACAGGGAACAGAGCGATAAGCGTCCTTTACAACAGTGTAGCAGTGGTCCAGTTTGCTGGTGTCTCTGGTGGGACAGTGTATATGCTGCCTGTATTTTGGGAGTTCGTAAGTGATGTTTGCTCTGTTAAAATCCCCCAACATGATGAGCAGGGAGTCTGGGAGTTTTGTGTCCACGTCTGTTATCTGGTCAGCCAGTTGCTGTAATGCCTCCGTTACACAGGCCTGAGGTGGGATGTAAACGGCAACCAAAACGAACGAGGAGAACTCCCTCGGTGAATAAAACGGTTTGCAGTTTATGATAAGAGTGTCCAAGTGAGGGCTGCACCACCTCTTCAACACTGTGAAATCTGTATACCAACCTTTGTTTATGTAAAAAAGCAGATTCCGCCTCCTTTCATTTTTACAGAGAGCTCCGTGTTGCGGTCCGCTCTGAAAAGCTGGGATCCTGGCAGCCGTAACGCGCCGTAAGGGATGTGTTCACCAAGCCAGGTTTCAGTAAATCACAGTGCAGTGCATCTGCCAAAGTCTGAGTTGTTGGAATTAAGAAGCAGCAGTTCTTCCATTTTATTTGCCAGGGAACAGATGTTCGCCAGGTGTGTTAAAGTTTGATATCATGTTAAAGTTTGATATTGTTTTCTTTGGTAAAACCACATGTCACATGAAATTACACCATGTAAGCACTTCTGTACTGCTGTGTCAACATGAATTTTGACCAAGGGGGATCAAAAAAGTTACATCTAGTTATCTAGTTATGTACTTGCCAATTTCAACCAATAATGTGATGGCATCCAGTTGTTAATCAATCCTCAATGTTTAGTGGAGTTCAGTAGGGCTTAGTGGAGCTACGACAATTGCTGTAAATACCTAGTTATCCAGATTCATCCAACATTATGTCGTGCCTTCTATCTTGTGATTGGTTCTTTTTCCGTTTCGGTAGGAAATACATCACGACACAGCCAATAGATACTCTCCAAGGTCTGGAGATGGAATTTAAAATTGGTTGTGATCTGGATAAAGAGGTGGATGCAGATATTTATCATGCAATGTTGATTGAACAAACAAATGTAACACAACTATCAGGACAGTCTAAAGTGTGACATACACTATGGTTGGCTTTTAATTCATATTTTAAAGCCAGCATTTAAAAGCGTGTTTTCATTAACTTTACTACCTCCACCAAGAAGGCTATGCTTTGCAGTAAGTAGTGGTAAAAAGAAAATCCAAACAGACACTGCGGCATTATCAAGTTTGACCAGCTCCAGAGTGAAGTAAACAAATGGGCAAAATCTGTTTTCACTAATAGAGCTCCAGGCCTGCTCACTGTCTCAACACACAGAACACAGGTCTCTTCTGCAGGAGATATAGGCCCTCTTTACACCTGGCATTAAAATTAGCTTTTTGTTATTGGATTGCAATCAGCTGACGTTTGACCTCATACATTTAAACCTGGTATTAATATGCATGTTGGGTGTCCACATCGAGATCCAATCGCTATCCAGTCACTCCTCTGCTGAACAAGCAATGAAGCAGACTATACACTTTCTCTTCCTACTCTCATCTTTGCCTCTCAAACAACACAACAACTCAACAGCCATGAAGAGCCATTATTAAATTGTTGTATGGAGACGCATTTGTGTTGAATGTGGTCACAATGTGTTGAGGAAAGATCACAATCCCCTCCCTCGGTTGCGAGAGGGGAGAATCAAGAAGAGTCTCAATGTGACTTGCCCGCATTGGCGCTCTCAAGCCCAAAATGTTTTGTTTAAAGCCAGTCTGAGAATGGACAAGGGGACGTGAACTACTTGCTATTGAGCTGAGTTCATGTCTTTATGCCTTGCTGTTCAAACGTGAGTCTCCTTAGTGATGAAGCATATTTCTCTTGTGCTGTTGAATTTTTTTGCTGTTAAACGGAGATGGAGATAATTTGTGGTTACAGAAGGGGAAGGAATTTGGCCTGAAGTTTGACAGGGCACTGAGGCAGGTGCTGTATGGCGGGATGGAGTAATGTCCTCCAAATGTAGAGCGACCAGTGTTCTGATGCCAGATGGGCCAGGCATTGGATCATCTAAAAAGCCACTACTTTATTTCCAGATGACTTTGTCAAAATCACAGGCACAAAATACGTTAAGCAGCCAAACTAAGGGCGTGTTTGTGCCAGCATAAAATTTGTGCAAATTCTTTTGTGAATAAGGCGCTAAAACAAGGCAGATTGCAGGCTTTATTTCTTTGGAAGTCATGCGGCTATTCTTAGTGGATCTGGCCCAAGGTGGTTTTGCATCTCTGTCATGTTAGAAGATGTGGTCTTCATTTTGTTGCCTGTTTGCATTATTGGGTTTGTAAATAGCTGGAAAGAGACGGTCTGTATCAATCATATTTGTAAAAAGTGATCAATTTCTTATGAAAAGTTCCAGAAACAAATTATCACCTTCTAAAACTTCAGATAAGCTCCCATTTAATGAAAAATACAACTATTCATAAAGATACAGTGGCTATTCATAGAGTGTATGTGGAGCATCTAAGAACTAAAATCGGTCATAACAGCAGTTAGTATTTTTGTGAGCTCTTCAAACCTTCATCTTACTTGAATTAAGTTTTTATCACAATAAATGCAAAAATGAAAGCTGTTTTGTTTTGTTTATACATCACATTTTGAAAGTAGACTTTGCTTGACAAAAATTAATGAAAAATCATAAACACATTTATCTTGTGTTGCAGTGCTCCTGTAAACAAGCTCCTATGCCAAAGGTATGTATGGCAGATTTGTTGTAGCACTGTGCGTGTTACCTGCTGCTGCTCGGCCATGGAGTGGATGGAGCTGAAGGAGGGGTGTGTATGATTATGCTGGCTAGTCATGGCTGGCTCAGCGAGGGAGAAGCCCTGGGCAGTGGAGGAGGAGGAGGAGAAGGAGGAGGAGGAGAAGGAGGAGGAGAAGGAGGAGGAGGTGGGCGGACATCCTGAGTTGCTTACACCTAAAGAGGGAGAGAGTGAGATAACGATTACAGATGGAAATTTAAGCCTTCTATTTATACATTTCTTTTGTTCTCTCTCTGAAACAGGCAACTATTGTATTTGCTTTTCGTACTACAACTGATCAGACACTACATATCTGTCACACTTCAGTCATTGATTTCTCTCTATTTTGGTCATGCATACCACAACTATCCACTACACATATCCAACTTCCAAAAATTCCCCTAGAGTTTTTATGTCACTCAAACTGTGCAATTAAATGGGTAAATAATAGAATTTCTTCCAAAGTAACCTCCAAAACTGGAGTCAATGTAATTTCAAGCTGGAGCCCATATGAATATGTGATTTTAAAACATGAGTTACTGATATATTCATCATATATATATTTTAATTTTAAATATTCAAATTATTTATTGCAATATATAATACAGAACTGACAATCTGAAATAGGTCATTAAAAATGGTGAGATGATATAAAATGTATGTACTGAGTGGAAGGTTTAGCACAGTAAAGCTTCAGTACTTGCTGGTGGACAAATATTTAGATGTTGCATAAATGTAACTTGGCCATTATTATAGTAACTTTTACTGTTACTGACCAGCCAACAGAAAGTTTATTGGACTGCATAGTAGGTTTGTAAAATTTAACAGGACTGCAGATCCTAGTTCCCATTGATGCAATTCCAACGTTCATTTGACATACTAACAGACTGTGTAAGTAAAAAGCGACATTGTGTAAAAAGATGAGTCAATTATTGTTAATTTATGGATCTATTTTTATTTTTAATATTTAAGTAAGCCATTTTTTTTGTAATGTTTAGTTCAATTATAACTAGATGAATTCTGGGATCTATAGACTATACAATTTGATAGAGATAACAGGACTTATCTCTATCAAGGGCTGGGTGATAAGCTCTATAAATAATAAATAATATCACAATATTTTTAGGCTATATCGTGATACACGATATATACGTATATTTGATGTATATAGGTTTGCACATATTACAGTCTTATAGTTTCTTGGTCTCTGGCACATTT
>KV751348.1:150159-182852 GCA_001698575.1 Mola mola
AGGAAAACACAATCAAGTTTAATTCATTATTAATTTTAATTATTTATTTCAAGCAAAGTAATTTCACACATAGGCTTTTTTAACAAATGAAGATAATTAATGGCCTTATGTAAGCCCATATATTAATACAAATCCATACCATTAACACTCGATAGTGAGAGTCCTGCACAGGCTGTTTTGAACCCCCCCCCCATCAACCCACCCACAAACACAGACACACCCATAAAGCTCAGTACCAAAACTGACTTGTTTTCTGAAATTATCTATCCAGCCGCCACCTTCCCAGTCCCATTAATTTAAGTCATGTGACCAGACCTGTGGATTGTGATTAAACACCCAGGCTGTGAGAGTTGTGTACTTTGCTTGTTGCAGCAACTGCTCTGCCACTGCAGTTTTCTGCAAATTCTAACTTTTTGTGACACAGTTTACAAACAGCGAAGGCTCTGACAATGTTATTCTCACAGCCTGTTATCACACATTTCTCCCTAATGTCGGACTTGGTCACAGGATGCCAATCTGGCACAGGACTCCTTGCTAAACCCTGAAAACTTGCATGGGATCTTCACATTTTGCGTTCTCTCAGGCTCTCCCTCCAGATACAAAATTGCACGTGCGCCCAGGAGAGCTTTCTGGATGGGTAGGGGAGCAAACAGTCTGCTGTGAGAGTACATCAGGAGAGAACAGGAGAAACAAAACATCAGAATTTGTTCACAATATAGTCATTTACTATATCTCTTGTGAAACAAGCTATGAGTATATCAAGTGTCAAGTGGATATATAAGCCATCCCCAGAAAAAATATTTTTACACCTTTGTGCTTTGACTATTTGTAGTCATATTGTATTGTATAAGTCATATTGTCAAAAAGTGCCCTATCACCCATTGGTGAAGAATCCTTTAAAAAAATTCTAAAATCTAGATCATCCTAGAGGGGGGATCAGATGTTGTGGAGAATTTCCTTGTCTAAAACTTTAAAGTTGAATGCTGCTGCGATGTCTGAGTTGCAGCTTTGGACAAACAAACAGACAGACGTGTCTAGTACACCCTCTCCCATTTCAGTGGGCGAGGTTAATAATCTATACCTACTTTTTCATTTAATACTGAGTAAATACACCAAGTCTGCTCATCTTCCTCATGCACCTCACTCTTACAGTGCCTACCCCCTTGGGTGTTTTATCATTTTATTGCTTTAAAATGTTATCGTAGTCACTATAATTTTGCTTTTTTCTACAAAAAAAAAAAAAAATTCTTTGATGTTACAACAGACAACACATTTCTAGAAAGCAAAGTCAGTTAATTAAAACTGTACAAGAGATTGAGTAAGTATTCAACCCCTTCAAGTATTTAATAGATGCACCCAAAGGTAAAGTGAACATGTTTGAGAACAGGTAAGCCAAGGAAACAAAGACAGAGCCGCTGACCATGGTAACGACCTAGGTGCAGCAACTTGCAGCGGCCTTGGACCAAACCATGATTCTTGATGCTCCAGCTCCCTTTAGCACCGTCCCGCTGCCAATGAGTTATGTCCCTGAGGTCAATGTGGGGACCCCACAACATTATGCTGGAGATCCATACACGCAGCCACTTTATCAGGAACTGTTCCATGTGTTTCTCCCTGTAACTTTGCATATTCACTTTAGAATAAGCTAAGATGGTTTTCACACTTAACCACCTGACTGGCAGAGTCAGGTTATGGCGAACTGCCAAGTGGGAGAACCAGACGCTGGCCGTGTCCTACTTCCACCTCCTTGCAGAGATGGTGGAAAGTTTCTTGGAGCAGGGACCAGTGGAGCTGATGCTCCCAGAGGGCTAAGGCAGATGTGTCAAGGGAACTGTTCTGCTGCTGATTATTCTCTTGATTTTTGAACCGCAGCACCAGAGCGACTGGAACTCTGCAGTCCTCTGCAACACTTATCTTCATGGTCTCACCGATTATAACAAGGATGAGAAGGTGTCCCATGACCCACCTTCATCACTAGATGCATTAAATTGGCTATTCTAATTGACTACCACATGGAAGCCCTTTGCAGAGAGACGCCTAAGAGCACATCATCTTCTGCTACTAGCCTGCTCTAGCCCGAGCCCATGCCCCTCGCCAGCCTCACCTCCGTTTGGAGGTCCCAAGCTGATTGTAATAGGTCGGACATCTCTTACCCCAGAGGAGCACTGTCGAATTGATTCCACCTCTCAGGCAAAAGATTGGGCTCACCAGTAGCTGGGGAGAACCTGGTGAGCCAAACCTCAATGAACACCTCCCTCAACCACGGACCCTCGATCCTGGTCCATTTTCTCCTTCCTGATGGCTTACACTCCCTGGCTGCCCTAATTGACACTGGACCTGACGCCAGCATCATCAGTGAGGCCCTTGCACATCAGTTAGGCCTCGGTCAAGTCCCACTCCCCTGTCCTGTTCCTGCCCAAGCCCTGGATGTCTATGCACTTGGCACCCACCAGACCAGCCCTGTCCACATGCTCCCATACAGCAACCACCATGAGACCATCTACTGTCATATCCTAGACTCCCTTAATCTGCCTCACATTTTGGGGTACCCCAGGCCCTGGTGCAACAACCCTCACATACACTGGCCTACATGCACTATCCTGAGCAGAAGCACTTCCTGCCACAAAGTCTGCCTGCAACAAGCTTCCTCCCCACCTCCTCCTGTCTGTTCTAAGATCAAGGCACGTCCAGACTTAAAGGGGGTTCCACCAGAGTATCATAACTACCGTCAAATCTTCAGTAAGGCCGAAGTCAATTCCCTGCCTCCTCATCATCCCTTTAATTGTGCCATTGGTCTCCTTCTTGGCACCACACTTCCTGAGGGTAGCCTTTGATCTTTGTCATCGCCTGAAAAAAAAGTATGGAGGACTACATTAATGACTCCTTGACAGCCAGAATCATGTGTCCCTCCTCGTCTCCTGTTGCGGAATTACTTCAGGGGGCCACCATCTTCTCCAAGCATTACCTTTGCAAAGCCTACCATCTGTTCCACATGAGGGAGGTGTTTGCCTTTAATGCTCTCACTGGACTCTATGAATATCTGGTCATGCCTTTCATACTGAACAATGCCCCCACCACCTTCCAGGCCATGGTCAATGACTACCTCTGTGACATGCTGAACCTGTTTTTGTTTGTATATCTCAAAGACATTCTAATATTCTCCAAATCACGTGAAGACCGTATCCACGACGTACAATGCGTGTGTTCTACAACAACTCCTGGAGAACCCTCTCCGTGAAGGCCAAGAAATATGAGTTCCATATTTCAACCATCTCATTCCTGGGGTACATTGTGTCTCAGGGGCACATCTAAATGGACCTTGCCAAGGTCTCAGCTGTTTCCTCCTGGTTAACCCCAGAAACCAGCATGCAGCTTCAGTGTTTCCTGGGATTCAACAACTTCTACCACCACTTTATTAGCAACTACAGTACAGTAAAACCCCCTTGTTTTGGACGCTAGTTGACCAGAAAGCATTCCAGACCCTCTGGACGCTGTTCACCTTAGCTCCCATTCTGACTGTGACACTGGCAACTGTGAACTTCTTGCCATTAAGGTGGCCTTTGAAGAATGTTGCAAGTGGCTGCGGGGCATCAAAGTCCCCTTTTTGGTTTGGACGGTAAGAATCTTAAATACATGTGAACCACCAAAAGACTGAACTCTGTCAAGCCCAACACTCTCTCCCGCCAATTTCTGGTTGGAGATGATACTTCCAGAGAGCCAGTTCTCATTCTCCATGAGCTCTGCATCATCACCACCCTTACCTGAGACATAGAGGAGAAGGTGAGCGCTGCCTCTGAAGAGCAGCCGGGCCACAGCACCTGCCCTCTTGATCACCTGTTCGTTCCACCTGCCCTGAGGTCTGAAGTCTCACAATGGGCGACACCTCCAAGTTCGCTTGGCACCCTGGAGCACCACGGACCAGGGACTTCTTGCGCCAGCAGTTCTGGTGACCCATGCTGGAGGATGAAACCAGGGATAACGTCAAGGCCTGCCCCGTGTAACAAACACAAGCCCTCTCATCAACTCACAGGTGGTCTGCTTCATCCACTTCCTGTACCACATCTTTTCAAACTTCATCACCTGCCGTCCCCCTTCTGATGGCAACACCACCATTCTCACCATTGGGAACCAGTTCAGTAAAAATGGTCCACTTTTTGCCTATGCCCAAGCTACTTTTGGCCAAAGAGACCACTCAGCTCATTCACCTCCATGTCTTACAGATCCATGCTCTCCACAGTGACATAGCATCTGGGAGAGGTCACCAGGCTGGATCAGTTTTCCACTCGACCTCCCAAGTGTCTAAGATCAAGCTAGTCTATGAGAGCCCCTTGGTTCCCGTAGCTCTGCCACCTCTGCCACCTTGCCTCATCGACAGTGCCCCTCTTACTCTGTTCACTGCCTGATCTGCTCCAGCTGCTGAAGAAGAGGTTTTCCATATTTCATAGACTGGGAGGGTTATGGCCCAGAAGTTAAGTCGTGGGTTCCTGGCACATCCTTGAGTCCTCCCTCATAGCAGACATCCATCAGCAGCACCTTGATCAGCCCTCCCAGACTCCTGCTTCCTGTGAGAAACCCTGCCAGAGGGGGCGTTTTTCTCCTCCTCCTGATCTGTCTCCCAGTGAGGACCAACCCTCGGGCGAATCATCCAGGGACGAGGCTTTCCTCCTTCAGCCTCCCTCTACCCACCCATCTGAGGATATGGACATCTTAGACTCTGAAGAATAGTAAGACCCTCCTCCCGCCCAAATGATGGTTTCTTTTGGAACATCAGGGGCAGTCCCTAGGGGGGATGTTCTGTCACAGCTCTGCTCTGCGTCATTGCCCACACTCCCAGCCTGTTACTCATCAGGATCCAGTAACTCTCCATTTCACTCTGTTCTGCCTTCCCCTCCACAACCAAACCCTTTGCAATCGGCTGAATCATGTCCACCTGTGCTCACATCTGCTCATCATTACCTCTCAACTCAGTATATAAGCCTACCCGGATCATTTACTCATCACCAGATTGTTTCCATGCAAGACATTTCGGCACTTTTTCCTAGGACTGACTTCCTGGTTTCAACCCTGCTCACCTTTGATCTACTGTTCTTGCCTCTGCCCTGGTGAACAATCTAGTCTTTTTCTGCTGATCAAGAGTTTTGTATATTTCCTTGCTGATATTCTACTGTGGCTGCACATCATGCTTTCGCATCAGAGTATATGAGAGAAGAAGCAGACTTGTTTGACTGCGAGTGCCATGGATTCCTGATCCCTTGTCCGTCCATGACTAGACATAAGCCTTTTCTTTCTGATAAAATCTGCTCCATTGCCTGCTACCTGGTTCCAGACGTGATGCTCTGTCAATGCTGCCTCTATCTTTCCTTGGTCACCTCTGCAACTTACCTGAATTTTCCTGTCCTGCAGTCCAACGTTTTGGTTCCTGGCCCCTTGTCCTTACTCACCAGCTACTACCTGCTGTGCTGATTATTAGTAATTTGCGTAAGAACGTGTACTTGAGTAAAATACACATATGTTATATAAAAAATAAGAGCACAATGCACATAAGTGCCAGTCTGCCTTGAATGCTGTTTACTAAATAGTCTGCAACAGCCCACCAAATAGTGTCTGTATAGCTGTCAGAAAGCATTAAGAGTATAACACTTTTGCATTTCTGTAAACAAATAGGCAACAATGGAAACCAGGTGCAGTTTCAAACGTACACAGGCACACACATTCACTACCAATCCCAACTCCTTGGCAGCTACTTTAAGGTAATAAAGTATGTAGTAACAGCGATCTTATCAGCATGTTGCTAATAAGCCTTGAATTCAGCCATGCTGTCCTTATACATTTTTCCACTCTCGAGGCTTGTATTCTGGCCAGCTTTAGCTTGCAGAAGCAAGACTTAGCAATAATGGGAGCAGAACTCCCGTCCCTATTTTCATTATTAGCACTAGTAGGGTAATCATCACCACTCTTTTATTATCACAACAGCATGTGCTAACAAAGCTAGCTGATGATGTGATGCAAGACTGTCTGTTGTCTGTCTCCACCGGTTACTTCTCGTGCTTTAAGTGCATGTAGTTAAACATTGAACTAGTATTTTTTTTAAGTTTAACGCCACATATTTAGTTTTGATCAGTTTAAAGCCTCACTTCTCTTGCTCACATCCGTCGCGGTGCATGTAACGGCGACTAACTTCAACTTTTGTAACCAAAAATAACCCAGCGCAGGTATGCAAATAGTAAAATGCTACCCAAAAAATAATATCACCAACGAGTACTGGAATACTCTTACACATCCCTATTATAAATTAAAATCATTACCAACTGCTCTTCCTGCCTCGGTGTGCTGCAATTAAGTCCTACTACACCCATTACAGCTACATCATAAACAGAAGAAACCTGGACAGGCACTGTATTAGTATTGTATAAAACATGGCAACAGCTTTTCTTCCTGCCTACTGTCTGCTAGTGTCAATTGTCTGTCTCTTAGGGTCATTCTGTGATTCCTGTTTTACTTTGAAGTTCCGTTTGTGTCTTACTCCCCTTGTCCTGTCAAGACTTGTCCCTCAGGTGTGTTCGATTACTCCCTCTGCCTAATGTCTCTCACCTGTGTCCAATTGTCTACCTCTCCCTTGTGTATTTAACCCCCGTGTTCCCTTCCTCCTGTGCCAGATTGTCTTGTCTCTCTAGTGAGCAGTCCAGCATTTATTCTGTGTAAATCTCCTTGTGTCCGATCTGTATGCCATGTTCAGATTACCAAATTTGCCTTATCCTTATCTGTACCTTTGCATAATTTGAATTCCTGGTTTGACCTTTATTACTAAAATGACTACCGATTTAGAAATCTCCCTGTGTGTCTCTGCATTATTGGATCCCCCAGACCTGGTACCTGATAGCCTGCGATGTCTGTTGCTGTTAGAAGATGCTTTCATTCTTGATCAGACATGTTTTTCCCCTTTTAATCCTAAAGAAAATGTAGATATCATGCTTTTAACTTGCTGAATGAGCTGACTGTATTGTGCACATGGTTTGTGTATCAGGTGATCTCTCATGTCTGCAGAAGGAAAATGCAGACCACATGTTTGAGGTAACTTAAACACGCCTTTTACCCCTTTTCCATCAAGCGGATTCCTGTGCTAGTTCAGAGCCAGTGCTTATTCCGGAACCAGTGAACCAAAATGACAAAATCCCTCTCACTGAGCACAGTCATTTAATCAAAGTCTGAATTTGATATAGGAAAAATATGACTGAGGAAAGTATACATGACGGATAAATAAAAGAGAATCAGATTCTGAATTTGAAAGGTTTGAGAAAGCATGAAAGATAATAAAGAAAAGCTTAAGTAGAGGGTGACTGGTAGTGTGAGCTTCATTGCCAGGGGAAAGTATGCTGAACAGCTGCTGCTGCTGACAACGAAGCCTGCTATTGGAAGGCAACTGCTAAATAGGACAGAGGTCGAAGTCGAGAGAGGTAAGTAGCAAATGAGTACTGCAGGCTGGTTGCTGAGACAGCACTAGTTTTATTTATAGACTGCTGGCCAGCCAGCCCTTAGATACCAATAGCAAATTAGCCGACAGAGAAAGAGGGTACCTCAACCAATGGGGATCTAAGGAAGAAGATGCTAGATTGAGGAAGCGGTGTGTCTCTCAGGCATTTAAAGAGAGAGAAAGTGCTGTTTTTCCATTACTAGGCAGATATTCTCTCTCCAACAGTGTCGTATCTGTAAGCAGGCCAGGAACCATGGCAACCAACCAGGAAGAGCACCACGGCAGTACCATTGGTAAATGGAGCCTCTGAAAATGGGGGACTTACTATAAAAATGGTTAAATATTTTCAGAATATTTTTCTAACTTTAAAGTGACCTATAATCTGTAAAATTCAATTGAAAACAAACTGAATAACTGCGTATGTATACTTTTTTTAAGCACCTTTTAATTTTTTTACAGCATTAAGTCTTTTGAGTTAGGAGTCTATCATTACGGCACATCTCACTTTGGCGGTATTTGCCTAGTCATCTCCAGCACACAGCCCTCTTCAGGTCACCCCACCGAGTTTCAACGGGTTTCAAGTCTGGTTTCTGGCAGGGCCATTACAAAACTTTAATCTTGTGCTGGTGAAGTCATTCTTTTGTTGATTTCGATGTATGCTTTGGGTTTTTGTCATGCCAAAAAAAAGAAATTCATCTTCAGCATTCTTGCAAACCTGAAGACTTTGTGCCAAAATTGACCGCTATTTGGAACTGTTCATAATTTCCTCCCCTTAACTAAAGCTTCAGTTACAGCTGAAGAAAACAGCAAAAAAAAAACCCTGATGCTGCCAACACCTTGATTCACCATGGCCATGGTATTCTTTTGATGATGTGTAGAATCAGACATAAAACATTTTCCTCACATATTTTTAGAAAACTTCATGTATTATTTTGCAAGATTTAGTTGGGCTTGAATGTTTCTCTTTGTAAGAAAAGGCTTCTGTCTTGCCCTCCTACCTCATAGCCCCTACACATGAAAAAAGGGAGATATCATGACATGTACTACACAACCAGCCTCCCTGGCCATTTTCTTCTTGTATTTTCATCCATTTGGACTGATGCCCAATTCTTGATAATGTTACACTTGTGTCATAATTTCTCCACTTGCTGATGATGGTCTTCACTGTATTCCATGCAGTGCATCTGATGCCTCTGAAACTCTTTGGTGCCTTTCTCATGGTTGATCTCATTTCAACAATGAGACCCCTTTGTAATTTGTAACCTCATCGCAGACCATTGCTTTTCGCCGTTAAGATGCAACTGGATAAATGTCAAAAAATATTCCTAGAACAGTTGAACTTTTTGGAGGGTTAATCAGAGTAACTTTAATTCATGTCAGGTCTGTACAGGGTTACTGTGAATCACTATGAATGATATTGGTTTAATGGTTAATTTTAATCACAACTATATTCCCAATTATATGAAAGCGTGCACACTTTTGCAACCACATTTTTTCAGATTTTTAATTTTCCCCTCTTAAATATTTCAGGTTGTTTTTCAATTAAAATTGTACACATCATATAACACATTAGATGCAGAAAAGGTTCTGAATTGATTAATCTCAAGCTCTTTTTCAAGCCTATAAGATGTGGATGCATAAAAATGGTAATCTTAGTTTTTACAACACTAAGCCCACACCCTAGAGTCATCAGGATTGGTTCCTTAGGATTTCTGCGTAGAAGACCTGGGCTGCCAAAATTTGGATTTTGGAGACCGCCAATAGTAAATTGCAGAAAAAAGCAAAAATCCACAGCTATGGTGCTAAATACTTATATCAGTCTTGATGTGTGTCCTTGTACATTAAAACAACATATGAACAATAAAAAATACATAAGCGTCAGCTGGTCTTGATTGTTACTGTTGATCACTGCTCCATTCAGTTAGACTGAATGCTGACATATGAAATATTAAAAGTATACTTCATTTTAATTTAGCAAACATGTTTCATTCATGAACACAAAAACATGCTTGTAACTACTGCCTTCAGAGGATGAATTACAAGATAGGGATAGATGCACTGTAGATCATTCAGCTGCTGTGCTGCTGTCTGTGGTTGTTTTGATGTGCTGCTCGTTCAAGAGCCAGAAGATTTGCAGATGAAAATGAACTAAATCAATGTGAAACAAAAAAAAAATTCTGCATTGCATGCATTTGCTGAATTGAAGACATATGAAATGAAGAGCCAGAAGGAGCTACAATGTGAATACACTTTGTTTCTTTCTTCTTTGATGTCTTTTATATGTTGTTAGATTAAAGACATTGAAGGAATTCACAAACGTATTAGTATTTCCACACTAATAGAGCCCAAAAACGTTTTAGTCCAAAGGTATTAAAGGGTAGGAATGACAAAAACACATGCCTGTAATGTTCAAAGAAGTGAACATTTTGATAAATTAATTGTTTCAATAGGTGAAAAAATGAACACGGGGCCAAATACAATATTAAGTGCACTTATTTTTCCCTGTTTCACCTTTTTGAAGGTGAAGATGGTAGAGAGAAAGTAACAGGAGTATGGACTGGAATGAAGCATGGCTGACAGGAGTACATTGTAGGGATTGCTAGCACTTACTGTTGGATTGCCAACAGTAAGTGGAACAGGAGGACTGGCAGGTTAAAGAACATTAAAAAATGTAGAAATATAGAATGTCGAAAATAACTAAAAAAGTTAAATTGGCCTGAAGTGTAAGTAGCACTAAAACACTGATCCGGTTACAAGTGAACAAGCATATTTGACAGTCCAATAGTAACAATATTTGGGCTGATTGATGTTATTCTTACCCCTATCCAGTGAGAATAATCCGACGTCTATGCCACATACAACTTTTCACACCTGTTAAACTTAGAAAGTAACAACTGCCTTTAATTTTTTAAAAAGATTTAAGCTACAAAGGTAATTATCTCATTAACATAAACATAAAAGATGTCCTCATGAAGTGTTATTACCGGTTATCAGCACATTACACAAATTATTTGTTAGATACACTTTTAATTAGGGTTTGACCAAATAAGTTACATTATCACATTAATGCTTAATGCTTGGGTTAACACAGGTAAACAGCCAGATTCGGATGAAGTACCATTACATGCAAACCCAAAGTTATCTTTGCTGATTTTAGCTAGCTTGCTTTGTTAGCATGATGTTTATTATTAACATTAACAGTGATATAAATTTGAGATAATTTTGGATGGTTAATAAAAGGGAAAAAGTAGTTACTGTAAAAACTGAAGAGCCGAATCCTTATATTTTAACTAAGTGCTGTAGTTTCTACGGCACAATTTTGATGTAACTACTTGTTTTGTCGTTTTACAACATTTAACTATATATACAATGCATCGTGGGTCAGAAATAATCACAATCACTTACAGCTTTTTAGGATAGATTCATCCTGTAAAATTACATGCAAATAGTGTTCTTACTGTGAATGAGGTAGTATTAGAGTTGAATACAGGTATCTTTTCTTATTGAAAGAGGAGCTTGAAACAAAATAGCAACATCCCTGTCCATCCACCTCGTAAAATGTAATTTATCACCAATACCCTACCAATTTGGCTAGTTAAGGAAAAGTGGACTATGTTACCCTGGTTTAAATGCCCCCATATAAAGTAAGGAGAAGAATTTATCTGAATTCACCTGAAACAATGCAGTTTTTCACTATTAACATTAACATTATCTATTTCAAATTTCACTGTTGTAACAACTTAGTGACATTAGACATACATTTCATTAATTTTAATCTGATATGTCCTGTAATCTGCAGCTATGGTGTGTGGATTAGTGTGGATGGATTAGTTCAGAATTTCTGAAGTGAAGTGGTATGTATTACTTACCAATAGGCATGTATTACCTACACTAGGCAGTTGGCATGCCTCCAGAAAAAATACATCAGAAAAGATAACGTTTATAATGCATTTACTGTAGGCATTACTACGGGAATATGGATACCAAATCAAAAAATACCCCAGTACACTTGCTCAAAAAAACAGGGTTTTGTTGCAGCTTTGACATTTGATTAACCGGTAAAGAAAATGTAAAGCAACATTGGTGAATTTTTAATCAATAGGATGGTCACTCTAAATTGCCCGTAGGTGTGAATGTGAGTGTGGATGGTTGTTTGTCTCTATATGTCAGCCCTGCGATGAACTGGCGACTCATCCAGGGTGTACCCCGCCTTCGCCCCAAGATGCTGAGATAGGCTCCAGCCCCCCCCGCGACCCCTAACGGGATAAGCGGTAGGAAATGAATGAATGAATGAAGGAAACAAGGCTCATTCAACCACTAAAAAATAATTTTCATAATTTGAAATGCTCAATGTTTGAAAATGTTACATTGCTACAATGTTACATTCTGTACAAACATGTTGTGTTTTGAAGTTATTTACAGCTATTTTATTTCAACATTAGTTGCCAGGTAGTAATTGGAAAAAAAATATAAGAAAATGTTGTGAAGGAGATTACAAAGAATTGTTGTGCTTCAACAAAAACAGAAACAACAAATTACTAAAATTCATATAAAACTGAAAAATCAATACTGTCATTCTTTTTACATTAATTACCTTAAAGTTTTACAAGACTTGCTCAAGCAAGTTTTTTGCCAAGTATTTGCTGTAAAAAGACAATGAATACAAATACATTTTGTATTCATGGTCTCTCTTATATTGAGCAAGCAAGAGAAATAAGCAAATGCTGATGTGTTTACACTTTTTAATAACTGCTGAAATGTCTTCCAATTCCCTTTATTGTGCAGGCACTGCATTTACTAATTGGCAGTCTGTCTTTGCAGTGTATTTCAGTGTGATTTTATTGTGTCAATTTGCACAACAGGGTTTTTTCTGTCATGGCTACTTCTTAACATCAGTTGCGTGTATCCAGCCCTTACAGCAATACCTGAAACCAATTGTTAAGTAAAAGAAAATAGAAAGTAACTCTAATTCTTAGAATTTGTTCTACTATTTTGCACAAAATACAGAAATCCAAACATGTTCAAAGACTCACATTTATTTTGGTCAAATTTCAAACACTTTCACATTTGTCATTTCTCTGTTCTTATACACAAACTTTCAAGGATTTCAAGGACCAGTGGGAACCTGTAGTGCTGTCAAAAATGTATTTTTTTTTACAAATTGATTGAAAATTTGAACTGATTTCAATAAGAGGAGCTCCCACTTCTCAGCTAGCTGTCAGACACCTGCTGCAGCTCCCATAATATCCCCCTCCTTCTATTCACAAAGGAACAGTATAGCTCTCTGCAATTCATCTCTTCCGCTCCAATAAATAGCATTTTGCAACAGTGTGCGGTATGGCATGTGCAGAGCCTCTATGACCAATTTGGGCTGATAAAGAAAACAGCGAGAGTGCTGCTTAGACATATTTCTGGTTTTAGGTAAATGAACAAAGAAAAGCAAAGGATACTTTACTAGTTTAGCAAAACAACTGAAGGACCACCACCCCAATGACAGAGATATTTTTTCAGAAGTAAAAGATTCACTGTGGCGACTCCTAGAAAACCTAGGTAAAGCCGAAAGAAGAAGACTGTAGCACTGAAGATGATGGCAAGTACACTATTGCTGACCATTAATTCTCAAAACTACTAAATATCTTTGTCAATAGTTTCCAAAATTGTTACAGTTAGGTGGTACAGACAAAATCTTCTTGTTGTATATTCAATTAATTTATGAGTTCAATAATTTATTTAAAAATATATAGTTAAAAAATGTTTAATATTCTAAATTATTAATTTGATTTTTTTAAACTTAGATCAGTCTACAGTGACCCCTATAGACCACATGGTGGTAATGTTGACTATGCTGTTGTTCACTGAAGTAGATAGAAGTAGCAATGTTAAGAAGAGGAAAATGTTGGCAGAGCAGTTAGCTACAGAAAAGACATTAATGGCATAGTTTAATCTGTTCTCTGTTCTTCATTTGCAAATCAGCATGGTAATGGTAAACTAAGAATTGATGTCCTGGTTGTTCTACAGCTAACTACGGTACAGCTAAGTTCCTATATGTTTTTGGTATCGAAACACTGGAGCCGCGCAAGTACAGTAGGGACTCAATTAATTGTTAGTTGTAGCTATCTTACAAGCAAAAGAATAGCGAGACAAGATGACGGAGTGTTTGCAAAAACTGAAACAGAGATGTGCAATTAAAAGACCGTCTGCTACAAAGCTGTTACAAATGGTTAAAGATAGAACGTGCGAGGATAATGTAAGCTGTGACTGCCTACAAGAGTTGCTGTCCATGTTGTAAGTGAAGGGAGGCAATATCTTGCAATAGAAAAGAAACT
Source organism: Mola mola (assembly GCA_001698575.1). Taxonomy (NCBI): domain Eukaryota; kingdom Metazoa; phylum Chordata; class Actinopteri; order Tetraodontiformes; family Molidae; genus Mola; species Mola mola. The sequence goes on from KV751348.1 coordinate 163,957, forward strand.
AGAAGAGGAGATACTTAAGGGTGAACTGGAAGCAATATTATAAAAACTGTGGATTATCGGGACAATGTTTGGAAGGCTTGTGCTACATGGATAATTATGAATGAAGAATCAACGATTGGTGGGCAGAGCACACAACGGTTGAGCACAGTAAGTACATATTTAAGCAGACTAACCAACCATCTGTGAAGCTACTCAAGCTGTATATAAACACATACGATGATGACATTTTGATTTTTGAAGACCAATTTTAGACTGCTGTCCGTGAAAATTTAGATTTAAGTGAAACTGAAAAACTTCCATCTTAATTTAAATCTCACCTGTCCTGCTGCAAGAACCATCGTGGGAATAAATGCAACAAAGAGCAATTATGATGCCGCTGTAGACATGCAGATATAGAGAGAGATTTGGAAGAAAGGACCTTGTCATGAGTGAACAAATGTCAAAATTGTTCAAACTGACTCCTGTCATAAAGTCTTTAAGATGGTGTTGCTCTATGATGAATGTGAAATCCAAATAATAGGCTTAGAGTCCCTGGGACAATTTGTTGTGTTTTGAAGTTGCTTGGTCTAATGTGGAGGACAGAGAGTGACAACTTTGTCTGATCTTACACCTAATGAACATACTCAAAGATCAAAGACAAGGAGTACACAAAGAGGGGGAAGAAAAATTAAAGGCTAATCTTGATTAAAGTAAGATCACAGTCCTGGTTTGTGACAAAAGAAACGACACAGATTCATTGTTAAAGGTGGAGAATTACAGCAAACTGAAAACTGTCCTCAGAGATTAATGTATATATATGTGCAAGGGAAAGGAGACACAAGGCAAGCTAAAAGCTGAGGAACTGGCCAAAGCTGAGACATTGAATCAGAGACAAAAAGGTAAAGCTTCCAGAGGGAATTAAGTGAATTGAATGCAAGAAAGGACATAGGACATAGGAAAGGACAGAAACTCAAAAATCAGAGACCTGAAGCCCTTTCTTGATGAAAGTGGTTTAATTTGTGTAGGTGGGAGACTACAGCATCCAGACATGAGTTTCAGTGGGCAATACCCATGAATTTGGCCTTCCAACCACAAACTGTCTGAAATGCTCATTAAGAACATACATGAACATGTGATTCACTCAGGAAAGAGATAATTTGGTGCAATTGAGAGACAAAAATTTGAATTCCTAGAGCCTGAAAAATGTTGAAGTGGATCATTGCATCTCTTGTACAACTTGTAAAAGATTCAGAGTAAAAGCTTTGCAGCAGGTAACAGCACCCCAGCCAACGGACAGAATTTAGGATTCATCTCCCTTTTTAATTGTTGGAGTGGATTTTGCGGGTCCCTGAGCAATTAAATGCTTGCAATCAACCCTCCAACTTCAGTCAAGAGGAAATAACTCAGAGATGGAAATATTGCCAGTGTCTTCTCAATGAGTTATGTACTCATTGGAAAAAGAGTATGTATTGGAATTGAGATCAGCGGACACAAGGAAGACCCTATCCACTACCCCCTTGAAGGAGGACAATCTGGTGATGATCATCAACGATGACAGGACGCCACCGCAGATCTAGAAAACCGAGATAATAAAGAAACTAGTCTTGGGAAGAGATGGACTTGTGAGATCCTGCACAGTGCGCACACCAGAGAGAACCATTTTAAGAAGACCAGTTCAGCTTCTGGTAGAGACTCAAACACATGAACTGTCTTCATTGGGGGGGGGTATTGTGTTATTCATTTATGAATTCAATATTTTAGATAAAAAGAATTAAATATTATAAAGAGGAATGATTAACTTAAAACAGACTACAGTGACCGATATAGACCACACGGTGGCAATGTTGACGAAGCTAGTGTTTACTGAAGTAACAATGTTATGGAGAAGAAGATGAGTAAAACGTCAGCAGAGCAGTAAGATACAGAAAAGACGTGACAAAACAGTTTATTCTGCTCTTTGCATTTGCAAATAGGCATTTATTTATGAAATGTTTAACAGAGAACTGATATCCCGGTTGTTCCTCAAAGAAAAATAGTTCCTACACTTCTTGTTTTGCCTGAATTCAGTGTTCATTTTGGATTATTTTAGATTTTAGTCTTAGTCTACAGATAAAAATTCTTAATGATTGTTAAACATGTTTTAGTCTCTTTAATTTTCTTAGGTTTTGGTCAACGACATGTCATTACATTTTCATTAGGTTTTTGTCATTATTTTCTCTCCTAGATTCGTCACTGTAGTCATAGCATTTGTAGCTGCAGCTGTGCTGTTATCATCTGATGTAAGAGCAGCGTGCCTCCGTTAAGAACAGTAATATGTATGATGTATGTGGTTGAGCAAAAGTGGGCATGCGTCAACACAGTTGATTGGGAGCACTAAGCAGCTAGTTGACTGTCTAGCAGTGTTTTAAGTATTCAGTAACATGCTCAGGTGTCAGTAAATGACGGCACTAGCTTCTTCGGTCCAAGCTGGAGTCTGCTATATGCTGTTTTACTACTGTTGCGGAAAGTAAAGTAAAGGGGTTATTCATGAAGCATGTCTCCCCTGTTCCCACACAGAAACAGAGTAGGAAAGGCTAACACTGAGATTGAGTGTGCACTCATCAGCACATTCTGACAGGGAGAATATCATGATTCTGAATGTCCGTTCATTCACTGCTAACACTTTGGTCTTGTCTCATTTGTTTAATGAAAACTCTATATACATTTTGCCACAGTTTTTGTTATCAATGATCTATTTTTTCTTGTCATCGTCTCATCTGTATGTCATGTAAAAAAAAAGGTTGTTGAGGAAATTAATACGATTGTTGCAGGGTGTTTTCGGTGTGTAGCTCCTCCAGATCCTGTTTGATTAAACTCTAGACTGCCTGTAGTGTATGTGAAGACGGAGCCGAATGACATTAAAAGCTGCCGCGAGTCAGGTTGCAGCAGTCACTAGTTATGTTTACATCCGCAACATTTCTTAATCAGATTAAAAAGTTGAGTGATTGGAAATTCCAAATCCACTGTATATATGGACGCTAAATCAAACAATCCGATCATGACGTGCGTATATATGCACCATGCTTTAATCAGAATAGCAGCATTTTGACAAGCGCAGATTTGTCTAATTTCTCTAAAATAACCACTGAAGAAGTTGTATTTCCGCCTGAGTTGTAAACAAATGCTGACGTGGCTACTTTTTGCACTGTTGCGCTTTTCCCTGCAATTTAAACTCGTTACGGAAAGAATGGAATTGCACCAGTTTCTGAAAGCCCTGCTTTTGTTTCTACTGTTCTCCGCGATCAAGCTAGGGGCTCACCAATGTTACAGGAGGAGAGAGTGGGAGGACATGAGCGTCCCTGCTGGCACGTCACGTTGGCATAGGGCACACATGCGCAGTGAGGGTAATTCTATCCCAAACAGGAAGTCGTGATTGGAATAATTGTTCACATGGACGCGGTTCGGAATAAGGGTCATCATAAGCCACCCCTCTCGATCAGAATCTTCCTATTGAGAATTGAGAACCAATTCAGAATATTTGTGTCCATGTAAAAATAGCTATGGAAATTAATGCGCGCGTGTGTGTATATACATATATAAATGTTTAATAATAATCATAGACTTTATGTCCTTAATTTTATGTCAGTTGAAAATTGTATTGGAAATCAATATTTTTCCTGGTATTGTATAGAATTTTTAAATTTCAGTATTGTTACACTAAAACCCTGAACTACGCACACAGCTTGAGAGATAATACATAGATCCCAGTCATGGGTCCTGAAACCTCCAGTAAAAAACTACATTTACAAGAATTATCCCAGAGTAAACAGTTCTCTCAGATGTAATCCAAGATAATCCAACATAACAACAGATCAAACACTGATAGATCACAGCCAATTCTAAATCACCCACATAAAATTGGCGTTGAACATTGTATTGCATTTATTGTGCATTCCTAGTTGCACTGGCATCTGCAAGTGGACAAAAAAAATATCCACTGTAACAGTGAATATTTTCTAAATTATCTTAGTTAATTTACATCATGTTTTAAAAGAGTCACTAGATTAAAACAATTGCAAACATTGCATGTCTGTTAGTTTTCCACAACACATTTCTATAAATGTTGCACCATAAAATCCTTGTTTATAAGTGACAGATTTTTGTCCACTGATTCACTCATAGACTTTGAATTTGAAACAGATAGAGCATTTTTTTGTATTTACGGTTGATTACAGTCCTCATAACTGCCAAAATAGATTGGATAATGTGTAATATTGCGCTGATATATCAGCACATCTGACCTTAAGTATGTTACTGTTGACTAGTTCTTGACCGGTGGACTTTGGAGGGCAAAGGTCGAGCAGCACACAATTGTCAAAATCACAGGAAGAGGGCATCAGTGAAATTCAAGCCTTGGAGTTTAACATAATGTTACACAGTATAACCTGCATCAACTCGTTTCTGATGATAGTTCTCTTCTGAATGTCAGTCAGAGTAGAATAGAAGTATTTTGTGTAGATAGCTCTCAAACTTAGAAGTGCCACCTTCTGATGATGAGCCAGCAACATACAGCTGTTTTTTCTACCCTAATGCTGACCGAGCTGTATTTATTAGACACCTCTCTGACACACAAGATATTCCAAGCATAGCAGCTATAGTGGTAAAGGTTGCACACAACCTGTAAATAAAAATTAATGAAACAAAAAACCTTGTACATCTTCTAGTTCTAAAAAAAAATGTATCATGAGAATTTAGAGATGCCACTTCCAAATCAAATAAAGAAATGTAAACAAGGGAGCCCAATTTGAAAAGCTAAGAAAATGATTTTTCCTAAGTATATCTAAGTATCTTTCACCCATAGAGATCTGAGGTGATTTCCTATCATGATTATTGAGTCCTGCTCAATAAAAACAGTGTTCCATTGTTTCGTATTTTTTATTTTCAGCACAAGTCATCTGCAATAATATGTAAACAGTATGTATGTCATGTTTCTATTTTTTTCTTAAATCAACTGAAAACATATTGTGAAAAGAAGTTGGACCTTAAGCGCATAATATAACAATACATACTAAGACACTGTGATGAATTGTTTGGTTATCAGTAGTCACACAGGGTCTTTGCCATGTACAGATGACAATGTAACCCATTCAACTTATTGAAATGGACGTTTTTAGCCCTAACTTTATTCATTTCAGTACTGTTTGTCTTGAACCAATCAATAGTCTGTTGCTGTTGAATATGCATTGATATTCATGCCTGACCACTCTCCACTATCTGGGTTGAAGAAGCTTTGCTCCAACCTGATATTTTTGGTTAAGTTTTCTACTTGTCATGTTCCAGAATACAATCAATACATGCACAATGTCACTGTTATTTTATTCAGAATGTGAAGGTTTATGTAATTTTTTTGGGATTCTATAGTGACAACCATGAGTGAAAAGGATGTAGCATATCTTAATTTAAGATGTGTAATAATCATTCTTTAACAAAACGAGTGTCACATAACAAATTTCACTCGCATATAGCGCTCCCGGCTGACAGGGATTAGAATTACATAAAACATAATGTATTGGTCGTTGTTAAAGCTGCTGGCTGCAAAATTGCTAATATCAGCTGGTACTGACGGCTCTTCGATCAACATTTCCTGCAAAGATGAGAGAAGCTGCTGGACCTGACAAAATTCCTGTCTGTGTACTAAAAATATGTTAATAAGCTAGATAATATTTTGATATTTCACAATTCAAATAAAATAAGAGAAATGAATGTCACTCATCCATTTGATTCAGATGTTAAATTAATCAATTAGCCTTTTAACTGCTGATGGTACAAACTGTGGCCTTGCGTTCCATGTACGTAGCAGCTAGGAAGTAAACAACAGTACAACATGGTTATGGCCAGTGAAATATGCAACATTGAGGATGTTGAAGATCCCTTTTGTCACTCAAGACATGGCAGCATTTTGAATTTCCAAAGACTGAAAATGAAAGGTGAAATGATAATCAAAAATGCATGTATTGTAGAAGGCAATGGCCAACATGAACAGAAGAACATGAATAAAAGAACAAAATGCAGCATGTTGAACCACCACCCAGCGAGTGCTCATCAAAACTATTAAAAGGTCAGACCACACTGATGAGCAATTTTAAAATTCCACTAACAGTGTGATTGCCGTGGAGATCACAATGAGAATCGGGTTATTCGTGGAAGCCTGAGTGTGTTTATTTAAAGAGATTTCTTTATTTCTTATTCATTAATTTAGTTATTTAATGAATTGGGATTTGCATTTCTCTTTAGTTCTGTTTATATTTTTTATTTGAAAAATATTCCAGTTTCAAATAAATGTGCAGCATTCTTTTATTTTTAATTTGAATTATTGTGTGAGACAACAAGGGACATAGTGAATGTCTCAGGTTCTACCTGAAATATAGAAGACAGAAGAGGTATTTTCTAATTTATGAGAAAAGGAATTGTGCATTGTTTTACAGTTTAAATTTTTAACCATCCCAGTCTCTGCATAAATTTAATTAAAAAAAAGGGAGAAATTACAGTATTTTGTCCTTTTTGTCTGAGAAATAATACAAGGACACTTCTTCATTCATAACTTGTATTATATCTCATTTTGCAAAAAATAATCAACTTGAATCAAAAAGTGCAGTGTCAAGAATACCTGAACATACCCAGTCAAAGAAGTGCCTTAGGAAACCGTTTCTCCAGCAAGTTAGAGATCCCATCCGGCCATCCTGGCTAGTTTGGACCCTCACAAATGTGCTCAACAAATAATCTTGATTGACTTGATTGAGCCAACAGATCCACACAGTCATTTACTCCAGTCATAACACACCATGACAATAAAAACACTAGGATGTTACTTGTGGATGTCAGCTCAGCAATTCATACAATGTCGTCCATGAACCTTATTGGAAACATACACTAAGTTTGAGTATCCCACTCTGCAAATGAATGTTGGATGGCTCAGACTGGCAATTATAATTCCCTCCACTATAGTGTTCTACATTGGAGTCCCCCAGCATGGTGTTCTCAGCCACCACCAGTTCATACTGTACACTCATGACTCTATACCAGACAGAGAGAACTTGTGGTGAAAGTATGCAGACAACACCATTATCAATGCCGGGATTACAAACAGCAATTCATATCAGGAGGAAATTGTCTTTTGAGAGGTGGAAGGACAACATTTGCTGCTTGTCAACAAAACCAAGGAGCTGACTGACTTTAAATAAAAGAAGGCAAAAACATGAACCCCTGTTTGAACAAGTCATTCCTGGAAACATCACAGAGAACCTGTCATGGTCATCACACAAATCAACTCTGAAATAGACATTTTGATGTCCAGACCGCAATGACAGTGGAACGCTTTCTTTTCATTTGTTTTTAAAAAGAAAAATAAGTACAACAGATTCAAGTCAACTAGATGTAGTCTTATACCCCATCTCCTCATTCACTGTCCCGCTTGGTCATCATCTCTAAGCAGGAGTGGCCAACATTTATCCAAATTCTTGGGTATTTTCAAAATTGGAGTACATACTGATTTTGACAAAATGTAGCACATAGAATGAAGTAAGCAAGCAAAAGCAAAATCAGCGGGATGATGATACATACTAGGTATGCATCTGACCAGTGTACCTTGCATACTATGTACCACGATGCAAACCACTAGAATGGAGAACTGAGTTGTTTTTTTTTTTTTAAAAAACATTATATACTGTATCTTCTATTGTATGCTATGGTGCATTTAACGCCAACTTGGTTGAACTATTACAGCCAAAAACATGCATGAGTACTGAAGCGTAACTCAAGTAATGATCTCAACAATGATTTATCAAGTAATCACAACCATCCCTTCTTGTCAGAACCAGTAGCTATTCACTAAAGCATCACACTCACAAGTTAAATGAAAAGCCCATAGGCATCTCGACACGCTGACTACAAAAGTGAGGAGCAACTGTGCAGGAACTACCTACCCTACCTCCTGAGTCATTGCTGCCCACTTTGTTCACAATAAACCAAATCTGCTTGGGTATTACCACAAACATGAATAGCATCAGTCAGCAATTTTTATGATTAGACATCCATCTTTACCCAGATTAGGGTAGGATATCCTAGTCTGGATGGCCCAACACAAATCTGGAGCCATGGATAACAACACACTATATCTGTTTTTGGGTCAAAAGAATTAACATATATCTGGATTTATACAATCCACATACTTTTGAACTTCATCAGCAGCACCCAAATCTGGATACATAAACCAACAGATGATACTCGTTTCTGGATCAATAGATTGCTCATACATCTGGTTTATAGATCTTGGACAATTCTTGCTAATCTGCTATTGTCATGTTGTTGTTTTCTGTACATGTCACCTGGTTCGAGAGTCTAAGAGCAGAGGGTGTCACATCTGTACAGTTTGTAAAAGCCAAGTGAGACAATTTGTAATTTGTGAATTTGGTCTATAAAAATAAAATTGGATTTGATTTAATTGACGGAAGGAAAAAGTAACAAGGATAGTGTTATGATTGCAAAGTAACAGAAATCACACTTCATCACTTTGAACAACATAAGTCTTATGAATGGATTTAGATAAAATTTGATGTTGATGATAAAATTTTAAAAACTCTTCAGTTAATCCAAAATGCAGCAGCGCTTGTACTGACTAGAACTAATATCAGAGACCATATTTCCCCCATACTGGCTTCTCTGCACTGGCTCCCAGTTAAATTCAGAACAGAATTTAAAATCCTTGTCCTCACCTACAAAGCTATTCATGGACAGTCACCATCTTGTCTTAAAGAGCTCATAGTACCCTATCGCCCATCCAGAACCTTAGGCTCCCAGGATGCAGGGTTATTGGTGATCCCATGAATCTCCAAAAGTAGAATGGGAGGCAGAGCTTTCAGCTATCAAGCTCCTCTCCTGTGGAACTATCTTCATCTCCATCTTGGTACGGGAGGCAGACACACTCTCTGATTTTAAGAGTAGGCTTAAAACCTTCCTTTTTGATAAAGCTTATAGTTAAGGCAGGCCTATCTAGCCCTTAGTTATGCTGCTATAGGCTTAGGTTGCTGGGGGAACACTCCATCTCTCCCCCCTCTGACTCAGACTCCTTCTCTGCTCCTGTAAATGTCCATATCCTTACACTAACTTTACTTCTTCCCCGGAGTCGTTGTGCTTTACCATCCTGCAGGTTTTTCTAGGTCGCGGTGGGAGGTGCTGCTGTGGTCCTGCCTGATGCCCCCTGGCCACATTAGGAAAGGAGATCCTGTGACTTGGATCCTAGGCTGGATTTCCAAGTGCAAATCGGGATCCACAGATTACAATGGCTTCTGGACCAATAGACCACACCTGCCTCTGGATCACTACACTTCACATATCCCTGGATTTATAGATTCCACATACTCATGGACTCAGTGACTACATCAGCAACACTTAGATCTTGCTTCATGGACTATAATGACTCCTGGACCAACAGACTGCACCTGTGTCTGGATCACTAGACTTCCCATACATCCGGATTTATAGAATCCACAGACTGGAACTCATGGATGTTTTATACATTCTAAGTAAACTGTTATCATGTTTTTGTGTTCTGTACAAGTGACATCTATTGCACGTCTGTCCGTCCTAGGAAGCAGGATCCCTCCTCTGTGGTTCTTCCTGAGGTTTCTTATTTTCCCTGTTTAGGGTTTTTTTTAAGTTTTTCCTCACCCGGTTCAAGGGTCTAAGGACAGAGGATGTCACATCTGTACAGTTTGTCAAAGCCCAGTGAGATAATGTGTAAATTGTGATTTTGGGCTGTAAAAATAAAATTTGATTTGATTTGATTTGATGTGCATCTTCAGTGTGAAAGCGATTCTAGATTGGATCATGTCAAGTCGGTGGTGGAAGTATGCAATCTACCACATTTTTTTCACTTGATAACTAAAGCAGGATATTTTTGCATTGGATGCCATAGCCATTGCATTTGCACATACCCTATGCAGAGCCCTATGCTGTAGCCTTACTTGTATAAAATATAACTACACATCGAGTTGATGCAGACGACAACAGCTGTGACTGTTTCCCTTGGATGCTATGTATTTTTTCCTACACAATTCTTCATTTTCTGCTGCTGTTTGATAAATATAGAGCAAATTGAATGAAGAAGCCTGCAAATATATGCATTTGCATGACTCTTCATCACAGCATTACAAATTGGTGGAAAGAAATGTCCAGAAACATTGGTATGAATACTAGTCAAGGGGCGAAGAGGTAGAAGAACCTCTGTTGCAATTTTTTTAATGAAGTAACTAGTGTTCATTTTTTATTAACTCCAACAAGATATGCTACGTTGTTTATAAGGACAGGGACAAGTACATAAAAAAAGGAAATAGCTCACCACAGTAGCATAGAAATTCCACTGTCAACTACAGCATTTTGACAGAGCAACACAAACAACATGCTAGTATCAAATGGTCACAATCGCATACGCCATGTGCATAGGCTAGTATGTAGTGGGTATATAAACCAGCCTTAATGGCTCACAAAACTGGAAGACAGCTTAAACAGTTTCACCCTGCATGTTACAGTGAAAAGGTGGTATGTATTATACAGTATACTTCATTTGTCAGATGTAGTAGTAGTAGACATTGTCATATTCTTCTCAAGTGCAATTTGGTTTTGTTCTGTCCTTCCACACAGCTGCATATCCCAGGAGTGTTTCAAAAGAGTCATGTCACACCTTCCTGATTTTGTTGACTGTTGACTTGCATTCATTTCATATTTATCCCTCCATTTAGTGCTTCTATGTGTAAGGATAATACATAAATAGTTTCTTTTATATCTATCTTGAGAGATAAGTACATACAGTCGGTGTTTGGACAGAGACCCAATTTTTCCTCTGTGAACCATATTGTGTTTACCATTTAGAAATAACAGCCATTTTTACAAAAAGTCCCCCATTTTCAGAGACTCAGAAGTAAAAATAAGAAACCTCTCACAAAGACAGCAACAACATAAGAAGTGACTAACCAACAGTTTGATCCTTTTATACATAGAGCGTATAAGAGCGTACAATTAGGTCCTTAAGTATTTGGACCATGGCGACGTTTGTATCATTTTGCTTTTATACACCACCACAACGGATTTGAAATAAAACAATCAAGATTTGATCAAATTGCAGACTTTCAGCTTCAATTTGAAAAATTTCACAAAAATATAACAGTAACTGTTTAGGAATTACAGGCATTTTATGCAGATTACCTCAATTTCAGTGGCTCAAATGTATTTAGCAAATTAACAAAAGTGTACTCCTAACCATAGTTTTTAATACTTGAATGAAAAATCTTTTGCAGTCCATGACTGCCTGATGTTTAGGGTCATTATCCATCTGCACTGTGAAGTGCTGTCCAATCAGTTTTGTAGCATTTGGCTGAATGTGATCAGAGAGTATAGCCCTCATAATTCATCTTGCTTCTTCTGTCAGCATCAGTAAACAGCAGTAAGCCTGTTCCATTGGCAGCCGTACAGTACATACCCATGTCATAACACATCCTTTACCATGTTTGACACAGGGTGTGGCATTCTTTGGATCATGAGCTATTCCTTTGCTTCTCAAGACTTTCATCTTCAAACGTTTCATCTGTCGAAAAGCCTTCTCCAGAGTGTTCTTGACTTGTCTCAAGGTTGTGAAGCAGTTTTCCTTCACCAAGAAAAGATTTTGGGCTCACCAGCGCATTCTTACCTTTCAAAAATGTGCCCAATTTTTAATTCGACCGCTCCCAAAATTTTGGTTTTCTCTGATAAATTGATTTTCCCTTATGATGACCTCCTTAACCTGCATCGACATCTCCTTGGACTTTGATATTATATATATATATAGCTCCAGTCAAACAGCTACCAAATGGCAATTCAAAATCTAAAATTAACTCCAGACAACTGATTGTCAGTCAATTGTCCAAAACTTTAAAGCCCCTGAAAATGGAGGTGCTCTGTATAAATTGGCTGTAATTCCTAAGCGGTAAATGCCATATTTTTGTGGAGCGTCTTAAATTAAACCTGAAAGTCTGCAATTTGATCGCATCTTGTTTTATTTCAAATCCATTGTGGTTGTGTATAAAGGCAAAATTATATAAACTGTCATTGTCCAAATACTTCTGGATGGCAAGGTTTAACGTTGACATTGGTGGGGACATGAAGGTGCCCAAAAGGGGAGTTTTTTGGGGTTTTTTTCTCATTTACTGTATGATAGACTTTTGATTGCAATTTCATGTCACCTGGAACTGACAGAAACCACATGACACAATCTGTGCCAATTTAAAGTACCCATTTCAAACAGTGATTACAGTGCTTCATCATCCTAATATTTTTCAGAATTTTGAATAAAAAAATCTAATTGTGATTATTTAGACACATATTACACTAACATTGCAGTGAGCCATATTTTGATTTTGATTGCAATAGAATTGTTCAGCCCAAGTTGGAATGCTTAGTTTCACTACTAGACCTCGCCTGCTGTAACCCTGCCCCTCTTCCTTTATGGTGTTATTATAACCATTATTGTTGACATTATTCTTTCTCTCTATTTTTCTTCACTCACTCTTTTTTTTATTTCACCTTCCGTACTAAGTACAGGTAAGCAGGCAGGCAGGCAACATTACTCTCTGGTGCTGGTTCAAACAGCCAGATTGACAGCAGGGACAGCAGTCACATTCACCAGAAACAGTAGAAAAGAGCCAATCCTATCAGCACTATTGGTTTAAGGAAACAGCACTTAGCAGAGAGCACTTGTAGCAGAGAATGACATCTGTCCACCATTTGTGTAGAGTTCTTCCAAGATACTGGTAGGGACATGTCCCTATTATCCCTACCCAATTCTTTGCCCATGCATTATTAAACAGAAGGAATCCACTGTCAAACTCAGCAACATTTAAAGGCCTGGCAGACCTAGGGAAACAGCTTAATTGGGTGAACACAGAATTCTTTCCTTGGTGAAGAAAAACTCCCAGCCAGCCAGTCAAGAATACTATCAAGGAAGTAGATGTATCATTTTCAAAGTTTATAATTAAGAGACCCCTTCATGAACGTAAGAACAAGGTGGGGATTATACACTTGTCTCATTTCAATTTTTGTTGCAATTCTATAAGTATCCCACTTGAATAGTTTTGATTACTGATAATATTGTTTTCTACTTACAGTAAAACAAAAAATAATCATACTAATAAAAACTTTTTATGAATCTCGCTGTGCCCACCTGGCTTGATTTTCTGGGGATCTTGGGGATGCAGTTACAAAAGATGTGTGGTTATGTGTAAAAAAAAAAAAGTTATCAATAATTACTCCCCAGTGGCAGTGCTGAAGTTACATAGTTTTTTTTATCCGTGCCATGAAAGCAGTGCTGTACTACAAAACCACCAGAAGGGGTCAGGACATGAATACAAATGAAACAAAACCTACAGCTTCAATTCAAAGAAAGTCCAAATAAAGACTGGTGCAGCTCTGCCATGCTTGTATCATAAGTCCTTACTGTACCAGCGGTAAAATGACTGATACAGGCTGTCTCTGTTTAACAACTAAAGAACACAGTAATGAAAAAAAACAAACTGGCAGTATATGAAGACAACAACTTTCAGACAAAGAACCTTGTTTGCTAAGCTAAAAGCATGCTAATCACAAATAGACTCTTAAACACAGCATTTATTAACAACTAGCACAATAGCACTATGGAGAACAACACCAGGTAGTCAAACTGACATTGACATACACTCTAACAACAATACTGAATGGTGAAGCAGCAAGTGTGGGAATTATCAAACTACTCACTCAGTCTGAGCTAAATGAGCTGCATGCATACTGTATGTGTAACATCTCTAGGGCAGAGTAAACAGATATGTTGCAATGTTTACCATGACTCCAGCAGGGAATTTAATATAAATACAATTCTTAAGAGACAATATATCATGAGTCATTTTTACAAAAATGATGCTAATCCTATGTCAGTCACTTTAGCTGCATTGGTCCATGCCTTGCAGGTAACAGTGACTTGTTTATTTCTGCTCAGCTTTTGATTTATGTTACCTCATTGTAGATGTGAGGAACATCTATCTCTGATAAAAACTTCCTTAAGGGAATAATGTGCTGCAGATTCAAATTATACACCATGTTTTGAACCCTTGTGTTTTCCACCCCACTATATGCACAGAGGTCTTTGCAGATTATATTGGAAATTGACTCTGTGACTTGTCTTGCTTTTTCTGAACCACTTGGCACTTTATTTAGTGGACCATCCAGGGTCCTTTGGTTTGAAGCTGGCCATTGTTTAGATCTCTCCACCTTTTAGCGCTGGATGGGAGTGTGCAAGATGAGCACTCATGGTGCTCGCGTTACCACAATTAAATAGCTGTCCGTGACAGAGTTTGCTTACGGCTGTGTTCATGGTTTGCTCTTCTGGAAGCGTATCAAATCTAGTGTATCCATGCTTTTTGATTTAGTATGGAATTATCTTTTGTTTCCAGCTGCTTTGGGCTCAAGTTGCTGCACTGTTTTTTCAAGAAATGGAAATGATGTGTCATCAGTGTCTGCGCTACTATAAATAACATATATAAATATCCCGACACATTGACAGTCATTGATGTTGTCATGTTACCGTATGATAGCTGTCCATAACACAGTTATGCATACAACTTTGGACATGTCTACCTCTGCTTCCTCTGGAAGTGTGTATAACCCAAAGTGTGTCCATACTTTGGATTTAAAGTTTGAGGGTGCAGGTCTTGTCTGGAAGGGTCTGCCATTTTCCATTTTCAGCTGCACTCAGCGCACCTCTGCTATTTTTCCTGAAGGCAGATATGATGTGTCATCTGGCTACCATAAAAATAAAAAAATATTCAAATTTATTGGTTCAGGGGAGAGAACATTATTATTATTATTGTCCAGTGAAATAGCGCAATACTTAGACAAATTAATTTTTTTTCCCAGTCATAGTGCAAATCACTTGTGACACTATAGAACAGAAGAGACCAGATTTCAATTTGCTATACAAACTAAAATGAAATTAAATAACATCTAAAAGAGCCGGCTGAATTCTGGAATAAAATTATTTGAATACATTAAACCAAGACAAACTTTAACCAGAATGATGGGAAGACAAGAATCTGGAAAAGGACAGGACCAGCTTGTGATCTTAAGTGTACTGCATCATCTGTCAAAGATGATGGAGGCAATGTTATGATATGGGCACGTATGTGTGCCACTGGGTCATTGGTGTTAATTAGTGATGTGAGTGCTGATGCAAGTAACAGCATGAATTCTGAGGCAAAGATCTTCCCAAGAGAAAGAAATTGGATATTCTTCAGTGGCAAAGTCAATCCCCAAATCTCAACCTAATACAGTAGCTTTTCAGTTACTGAAGACAAAACTGAGGGCAGATATATCTACAAACAAGCAGCAAACAACTCCAGTAAAGGCCTGGCAAAACCCAGTGATATGACAAAAAATGTTGGCATATCCATGGATTCAAGACTTCAGGTAGTAGTTGATTGAGAAGAATTTTCCTCCAATTATTAAAAACAATCCTAATACTTATGTGACTTTGTCTAATTACTCTTGAGCCTCTAAAATGGGAGACTGTGTGTGAAAATAGCTTTCACTCCTAACAGATTAATGCAATACAGAAAAAAATACAAACTACAAATAAAGCTGAAAAGTCTACACTTCAATCACATTTTTTTTTTCCTGAATCACTGTTGTGATGAAAAAATGAAAAAAAAAAAAAAAAAAAAAAAAAGAGAAAAGAAAAAGTCCCTGTCCAAATACTTATTTACCTAACTGTATATCCCAAACCAGTATTTTCACAGGATAACATATTTTGAAAACCTGTCAGACTCTGTATTCTGTATGTGTGTACAATTGTATGTCTGACTTGACCTGCTTTGTGAAGCATTAGATGCTTTCAACAAAAATAAACTAGGCACATATCTTCAATAGAACCAAGAAAGAACTTTTGGGACATTTGAGACATTGCAGCATGTCTAGAAGTGCCCGACCAACATGCAATTTTTGGAGTGGAGACAGTAAAAAAGTTCAGAAATCGGATATCAGCCAATACAAACACATTTTTCACAATGATCTCTAAAATGATTATTGATAATTATTATTATTAATATTATTAAATATTTGTAAGATATGCAACAGAGGCACAATATTTAACAAATTAACAATGAACTGTTACTGACCTCAATGACAGCAGTGCACTGAAAGAGTAACCTTCACTAGAAAGTTGATAGAAATCAACCATCTTTTCCTGCATAGTGTTCTTTAAAACCAAATTTCTGATATCATTCAATATTGACAAAATATAAGCCAATACTGATATATCTGTGACAGGCTACCATTGGCCAAACTGATATATCGGTCAGGTTCTAATGTCAAGTAGTACTGTCAATTCACTCTCCAATTTGAAATGTATTCCTTATTTTTGTAATATTGAAATTGTATTCAAATTTTTATGCTCAAATTTTTATCAATAATATTTACTCTGTATGTCCATAAATGCCTAAGAGCTGCAGATGCCTTTATCAGCATGTGACTGTTGCACATTTTGTCCAATAGAGGGTGTTCTAAATATAATAAGGCGGTCCAACGCGGTGATGATGGCGACGCGCTTCAGTAAACGTAATGTTTATCCAGGCAGCTGCAGCCTATCTGTGCTCATCTGAAATCACAATCTTAAGTGGTAGTTGAAGGTATCTGGACTTCTTTTTGAAGACGTTTCACCTCTCATCCGAAAGGCTTCTTCAGTTCTGAAAGCCCAATAATTGTTCACAACAAAAGCAAAGCATTCAATGCAAGGCACAGAATGTCCAGATTGTAATTCCAAGACTATGATAGAATAAATATAAAGTCCAGACATGAGATATACCACTTTAACTATATCTACAGAGCTAATCAGACCAGTTTCCAGTAGACATATCCCTGGATCTGGAAGGCAAACTCAGACACATGTATAGCACGGACCAATCACTGTGTATTCCACCTAGAATTTTGCCAGAATTCTGAGTATTCATGTTCAGGCCGTTACAGTGTTGACTACCAAACTTTTGCATTAATACTTCAGTTATACTGCTAAATGCCAAAACATACTGAAATGCACACAACATACATTGTCTATCCATCCATCCATTTTGTACCACTTATCCTATGCAGGGACACCATTGTATCCAAAAGACATACGGGGGGCAGCTGTGATGCTGGGGGCAGTTGCTCGGATGGTCAAGCAGCCGTCCAGTGATTGGAAGGTTCCCTGTTCGATTGCAGACCCTGCACTTAGCATGTTTAAGTGTCACTGAGCGAGAGATTGAACCCAAAATTGCCCTGATGCTGCGCCATCAGTGTGTGAATGGTTAACACTCCTGATGAGCAGGCGACACCCTACAAGTGAGTCACTGCCACCAGTGTGAATGAATAGGTGAATTCAAAAATGTGTAGTGTAAATGCACTTTGAGTGGTCAACAATGACGAGAAAAGTGCCATATAAATACAGGACCTTTACGTATGACACAGCCCAACTGTCATGCATTCCACCTATGTTGGACCTGTTCATTTTAGCATGGTGTTACTCTTTATGTTATGTGCGGCTCCCGTCTGTGGTGTCTTTAATAATTAATTGATGAAAGTGGTGGTGGTGGTGGGGGGGGGTTATTGCGGCCTATCCCAGCCTCATCACACAAAGGCGGGGTACACCCTGGACCCTGAAGTTCCCAGTTCATCACAGGGCTGCCATTAAAGAAACATAAAATCATTAAGACCTACAAGCAATTTGGACTAATCAATTTACCTAACCACTTTGCATGTGTGACTCTGGGAAGAAGACAGAGTACTTTGAGAGAACCCACACAGACACAGGGAGAACATGCAAAGTCCACACAGAAAAGCCCTGACCTGGGAATCAAACCCTGGACTTTCTTGCTGTGCGGCAACAGTGCTAACCACTGCATATAAAACATTCAACCTCTGTAATTACCTGAGAAAATTTATTTAAATAAACATTTAAATAAATAAACATTATATGGTTAAAAAAAATTTCAGCTGTGAATAGGAAAATATAAAGTATGGAATGCACATAAATGGAAAAATCAGGTGCTTATTGTGGCTATAAGGCTGTCAGTGTTAACTGAAAGCCAAACTATTGGATGATACTGCAAAACATACTGAAATGTGCACAACACACATTGTCTATCATGATATATAAATAAAAGACATCCAACGTCCATAATTACTGACGAAATGAAAACTCATACTGTACTGATTAACTATAAGTATAAACTCCTCCTCACTCTCACACAGTCTCTCTCCCTTGCTCTCTCATTCTTTAACAAGTGGTCTCTCTCACAAGAGCATCAAGAAATGGAGTGTCATGATAATGCAGACACTTGGAATGGCTACACTATGTTTTGTGGAAGAATTTACAGTTTTTAACTAGTAGAAATGTCTGTGGGTGTGTTTGTGTGTATGCATGTTTACTGACTCTTGTTTTTGCGCAACAGGGCAGATGTGATCCAGGGTTCTGAATGGACCATCCTGCAAGAGGGCACGGTCTTGTCCTCCACAGATGATGAAGTGATCACCATGGAAATGCTTGGCAATTCTTCAATCCGGCAGAAAGTACTGTCAATCAAACGACTTTGACAGATTTGTGAAGTTTGAGGGGGTTTAGGTAACTGTCCTCAGACGTTTTTAATCCCAGAGTTCACTTCAAGCATTAATATCCAAATAGTGAAAAATGTTGGTAAATAGACCAACCAATCAAAAGGCAACTTCTCCAGCTTGTTTTCTTTCTTTCTTTTTAATTATTCTGTGACAATTATTTCTAAGGCAACCAACTGGTGTACAGGCAGCTTGTCTCAGGTAAAATTTCAAATATAAAGGACATAATCTGTCTTTTG
>KV751348.1:191647-232612 GCA_001698575.1 Mola mola
TTCCCAAATCTTCAGTGTGTGGCTCATCAGCTTTATCCCTCTGTAGTTGCTACAGCTCTGCACATCACCTTTGGTCTTAAAGAGCGGGTCCTGCAAAACAAAAAATCTATAAACTTTACAACATGGTCTGACAAAGGGATAAGACATCTAGAGCATATCCTCCAAGGTAATGACTTCACCCCATTTAATGAACTTATAGCACTATATGGTCTCAATAAAAACAAATTCCTGGAATATCTTCAACTGAAATCTATAATTAAAACAAGGTTTAACCTTAACCAATTAGATCAAGAGCTATCACCAATAATAACAGATTTTTTTTACAGCTTTCACCTCCAAAATTACTCTCCAAAATTAATTCAGTACTGTCTAAAATAGATAGAACAGTATCTCTTCCTACCTCCACATGGGAGAAAGACTTATCCATCAGTCCAGACTCTAATTTCTGGATACAAATTTGTTACAATACCTTCTAAATGATCCAAAATGCCAATTTACAACTCATAAAATACAAGGTTCTAGGCAGAACACACTATACAGGACAAAGGATGTTCAAAATGGTTCTCACACAAACAAACATCTGAGTCTGCACGCCTAGATCACCAGATAGTTATCTGCATGCTCTTTGGCTTTTTTACACCTGTCAGCAATTTTTGGCAAAGGGTTTTTGAAGACCTAACAACGTGTTTAGGATATCACATCCCTGCCTCCCCTCCACTTTGTCTGCTGGGTGACCTCACCAATATTAATATGGAAAAAACAAGTCTTACATGTTCCTTGCAGTTTTAAGCATTGCCAAGAAAAACCATCCACATGAATTGGAAATCAAAAGAGAACTTAAGTATAACTCAATATAGGAACTTTTTATTAGACCACATCTCCATGGAGAGAATGTCTGCTTGTCCCCTGGGCCTCCCCGGGCTGTCCGGCGCTCGGCCACGGAGCCTGGGGTAGTGGTGACCCTCAATACTAGGAGGATGGACGGGGTGGGGGTGGGGGGGGGGGGGGGGGGGGAGAGGGGAGAGGCATGTCACTGGTGGGGGCTTGTCGTGCATGGTGGTTCTGGGTCCTCCCCGCCCTTCCGTGTGCGGGCAGTGGGTCTTCCATCCTGGTCTCCGATGTTGCCCCCAGGCATTCCGGCGCGGCCCCTGGAGCAGGTAGGGCTGGCTCTCTGTTGGCTGGGTGGGGGCAGCGATACGGGTGAGTGGTCCCAATCCCAATCCATCACACCTCATGAAACACTAGGGCCTTGTGGGGGCGCGATCAGTGGGCGGGGTGGGGGCTGCACTTTTGCGGCCTGGCCCTCCATGATGGTGCCACAGCCCCTGAATTTAATCACATTAGAGACACTGAGGACTTGGGGGCAGATGGTGCATCTTGGGAGACCCTGCCATCTGCAACCGTTGGGGTGCCCATGGTCTGTGTGCACCCCCCAATTTTAATTTCACCATAGTCATCTAAACTACGACATCTACACACCCATACCTTGCATTCACACACCCTACACTCATTTTGGGCAGGGGGTGGTGGGACTTTCCTGCTGCCCCCATCGCTGGCCCTACAGGGGCTGGATGGGTGGTCTGTGGTCTGGGGGAGGACCCTCGGTTCTGCTACGGGGGTTTCGTTGGTGCCTCCGGGGGACGAGCGGCCCCATGGTGCAGGACTGGGTTGGGGTAGGATTTGGACCATGCTGTCTTGTGGTGGCCCCTCGGCTGGCGGTCCAAGTGGGTCGTCATGGTGGGTCTCGGACCATCCTGTTTACTGGGGGGGGCTCAGGCCTCTCTTGTGCCTTGTGGGCTCCATCCCGGAGGCTTAGGCGTGTCCCTGGTTGGCGGGGTTCTGTGGCCATGGGCTAGGCCTGCGCTGGGGCGGGTGGCCCTGGGTGGGCCCGGGGGTTTCCACTCCCGTGTCCCCCAGTGGGCCACCCCCACCTGGGGGCTGCAGTTTCTGTGTTCTCCTGCTGGTTCTCGCTTGGGTCGGGCCTGTGGCTGTCTCTGGGCTCGGTGTCCTGGGGCCCTTCGCATTCTGGGGGGTCTTTGGGTGCTCTGGTGGCCTGGGTCGTGACCTTCCGGGTGCTTGGGGCTGGGGGGGTGGTGCTCAACTTCCCTCGTCAATTAGCAACAACGTCCAATGACACACACACACACACACACACACACACTACGCAATGGATAGTTGTGTAAATGCAATTGCCTCATGAACAATACTGGGTTAGTCCTTTAGCAATTTTTGTTACAATTTTAATTTTATGTATTTTGGGCACTCTCTTTGCTACCAAGGTAAATACTATGGTAAATTTGCATTGTAAGCCCTATGGTTAGTGCTGTTGTTGCAGTAAGCTGTTATAGTTATAATTTATTGTTACTGATGTTATTGTAGTTGTTGTTGTTTGTTTTGTTGTAATGCTCTTCATGTTCCCCAACCCTTCTGTCTTCCCTAACCTGTCTCTTTTCTCTCTATCCACTCTTTTGCCTCATGCAATCCATTAGCCATGCCAATAAAGTCAGAGATCTCAACAGGAGTATATCAGAGTCCTCCTTTGTAACATAAATCTGTTGTAGCACAACAAAGCATCCAGAATCTTCACACTGCATACCTCAGCTGCTTAACAGGACAGGTTGAAAAAAATAAAAAAATAAAAAAAAAAAGAGAGTGGCACCTGTACACTTTTCAGTACCAGTACCAGTACCAGTACACTTAATGGAACAGGTGGTTCAGAAACCAATGGGTGGTGTCATGGAGGGTGAACACTTAACAAAAGCTCATAATTTCTTCCACACTACACCTCAAAAGATCCATCCAAACTTTACTCACTATCAGAATCAGATTATTGATGAAGTATGTGTGCACTTACGTACAAGGAATCTTACTTTGCTTTACTATAGCTCTTAGTGCACTTACAAAGGACATACAGTTGGACAAGGACAATAAAACTCATCAGTGAGGGTGTACAAAAATAAAATAAACAATACATACAATATAAGCAATGAAAAATGGTGAGTAACTGCATAAACATTTGTAAACATTTGTATATGTTATTTACAGTGTAAAAAAAAATTTATTTTTGAATAAATAAATTCCTTGTGAACACTGAATAAAAACTGTTCATTAGGGTGACTCCCAGCTCGAAGGGAATAACGTGACAATATAACAGTCCCAACCAGAGCTGACAGTAAGCAATATTGGATGGGGGCATATGGAACACAGACCTGGCAAAACATGAGCGTAAAGTTAATAGTGGATTTAAGCACAGACCATAGCAACCTCCAAGAACAACAACCAGTCAGCATCATAAAGGCAGACTTTCAACGAATCTTATGCAAGATTTCATTTATAACAGTACAAAATGGGGGTTTCAAAGAATAGCTGCGATTTATGAAAACAAACTTGACTGGAGAGTATATAACACACATATTTAACAAAACAAGACACAACAAAGCGCACCAAAACACAGAGGCAGGGATGGTCAATAGATCAAGCAACTACATGGCTGTGATGATCTAGTTCTTAAAAACATCATAGGAGACGCAGTCTTGGTGCCTGGGCTGCAAGGCACTGTTTTCAGAACACACTGCAGAGAGCCTGACTGAATCCTTAGAAGAAATGGTCACTGACACCTAGACATTAGACATGTGACAACAGCAAGGCTTTTGGAGATGGAGACCACAACTGGATCCCATGTTTTGGGCATAACCTAAACTTAGCAGTGAATAAAGCCATAGAAATTGAGTGGCAGCATGTCTATCCAGGCTCGGTAAAACAGTCTCAGCCTTCTCAAGATCCAACAAACTGGTAAAGGCACTGAAAAATAAATAAAAAGATCTGAAGTTCAAGGAAGTGCTCAAGCTCATTCATGATGAGCCCACAAGATGGATTTCTGCTTTCAACATGGTGGAACGGTTCTGTGTGGTGGTGGAATGGTTCTGTGTGGTGGGGGAACCACTTTGTGGGGTCCTGGTGGAGAACCGTGACAAATTTCATCTCATGCCCAGAGACAAAGACATAACTTTTCGGAAACAGTGGGGGATGTTGTAGGTCCTCTAACTACCTTCACAGAGTGAATGCTTTGAGTGGAGACAAAGATCCAACCCTCTCCTCTGTCTTGCCTTTCCTAAGGAAGATCAATCCAGTCTGGAAGATGAAGATTCTGAAACCATACTGAAATGTGACATGAAAAAAAAGATTAGAGATGACATAAATGACAGGTATGAAAATCCTAGGCTCCAAATTTTGCTCTACCTAGCAACATATTTTGATCCAAGGTTTAAGACATCCTTTGTAGCAATGGAAAAGGAGGTGAAGGATGAGCTCCTTACAAGTGTTATTGCATCTGACTTCTATAGAGGACAACATGGAGCTGAACATGATCAGGAGAGCAAGAATCCTCAGGCTCACAAATGCAACCACAGAAAAAGAAAAAAAACAGACCCGAAAAGCTAGCTGTCCAACATAAGAATGGAAAAAAGGGGGGCAAAGGTTCTATCTCAGGGAGTGGACTTTGAAACCGAAAGACTAATGAGTGAATTCAATGTCTACGGCCAAATGCCAGAAAGAGAGGATGGGGAAGAACCGCTTTCTTGGTGGAAAAAAAAAAAATGAAAAGAGGCTCCCCATCCTTGCATCCTTGCGAAATGATACATGTGCATTGCAGCTTCCAGTTTTGCCTCTGAACGCGTTTTCAGCACCTCTGGTCTCTTTGTCAGTTCTAGGCGCATTAGGCTGACAGGACAATGTAGAAATGCTGTAATTCCTTGCCCAAAACCTAAAACATACAAAAGCCTTGGAAGTGGCAGCAGCCCTGAAAGCAGGAAAGGCTCTGTATAAACCACAGACTGATCACGGAATATTGACATTACGGTGTAGTTGTATCATCATAGAGATATTTCATTTAAAATTGTGTTGAAATGTACTCAAATAGACATGGTGGTGTTTTATAACAGAGATATTCAGTTTAAAATGGTGTTGTTCTACACATGAGAGATTTTAAAAAGAGATTTCCTTTAGCTACAATATTAGGGGTGTTGTCATTTATAAGAAACAGTGAATTTGCAAATGTGATCAACCTTGTGACATTCCATTTTTAATTGATTAGGTGTAGACTAGAAGCCTATCATGCATCTATCCAGTTTCAGGTATCGTTTTGGTTCGACTATCATGATTCTAAACTTGGTATTGGTATCAATATCAAAATTTTGGCATCATGAAAACACTAATACAAATTAAAATTGAGACTGAATTACACATCTTATTTCCCAATCAGTTTTAACTTTTAAACATTTTCAAGATTTGATTCAATCCATTATCAAAAGTCCAATCAGATCACTTCTGAACAACTGGCCTCTAGAATGCAAAAAAAGTAGAACGAGCTTCCAATAGTGTTTGACACAGAGGATCTGTTGAGCTAATGATTATATAATATCCCCATAATATCCCCATAAACGATTTGTCTCTGACTCTCTGATTTGACTCTGTTGCACCTGCTAAATTAACAGTTAATTGTTATTATTTGTACCTATTTCCGGTCAAAAAGCACTTTATTTGGAGAGTTCTTTAAGTGAGAGAGATCCTGTAACTTAGCGCAGACCAGGTGGTGATCACTTGACAGCTCTGCTCCTCTCTTTACCCGAGTGTCCAGCACATACGGTCGCAGATCAGATGATACAACTACAAAGTCAATCATTGACTGTCGACCTAGGGTGTCCTGGTGCCAAGTGCACTTATGGACACTCTTATGGCTGAACATGGTGTTAGTTATGGACAAACTGTGACTAGCACAGAAATCCAATAACTGAACACCACTCGGGTTCAGATCGGCAGTCCGTTCCTCCCAGTCACACCCCTCCAGGTCTCGCTGTCATTGCCCACATGAGCGTTGAAGTCTCCTAGTAGGACGAGGGAGTCCCCAGTAGGGGCACTCTCCAGTACCTTTTCCAAGGACTTCAAAAAGGGTGGGTACTCTGAACTGCTATTTGGCGCATAGGCGCAAACCACAGTCAGGACCCGTTCCCCAACCCGAAGGCGCAGGGAAGCAACCCTTTCGTCCACGGGGGTAAACTCCAACACATTGGCTGAGAGCCGGGGAGCTATTAATAAGCCCACACCTGCTCTCCGCCTCTCACCTGGGACAACTCCAGCATAGAACAAAGTCCAACCCCTCTCAAGAAGACTGGTTCCAGAACCCAAACTGTGCGTTGAGGTAAGGCCGACTATATCTAGCCGGTATATCTCAACCTCACGCACAAGCTCAGGTTCCTTCCCCATCAGAGAGGTAACATTCCATGTTCCGATAGCCAGCTTCAGCATCCGGGGATCGGACCGCCACGGCCCCTGCCTTTGACTGAAAATTTACTTAGGGCAAACCTGAGGTGACTGTGAGACGAAAAATCAAGGCAGTTTCATTGAGGTTTCTTTAGTATATGATAACAAGGAGAAGTTTAACCTTGACAAAAATAAAAAAAAAAACAAAAACCTAAAAATTTAGAAGGTGGCTCCTCCTGCCCACATGAGGACGGACCCATGTTTCTTTTTCGGGCTGAGCCCGACCGGACCCCATGGAAAAAGGCCCGGCCACCAGGCGCTCGCCTACGGACCCCTTCCCCAGGCCTGGCTCCAGGGCGGGGTCCCGGTATCCCTCTGGGCAGGGTACACAAGTCCTTGTTATTATTCACCATTATAGAAGTCTTTGAACCGCACTTTGTCTGGCCCCTCACCTAAGTCCAATTTGCCTTGGGTGACCCTACCAGGGGCAAATAGCCCCCACAACATAGCTCCTAGGATCATTAGGGCACCCAAACCCCTCCACTACGGTAAGGTGGCGGTTCCAGGAGGGGCTAATGTAATGTTATGTCCGTAAATTAGGTTTTGTGTAAATACCTTCGAGTCCAGTTAATTGTCCACAGTACACATAAGAACAGTATCTGTTGGGGGGCTGTGGGGGCTCTGCTTAAACTACTCTTCCATTAAATTTTTCTCAAAGAGGGTTTCATTCTTTTCACATAGTTGTTTTCACACCGGTGTAAGTTCAATTGTTTCTTTTTCTTGTCGTTTTATTTTAATTTTTTATTGATTTGATACAATTAAAACAGGATGAAACACTAAGATTGAAAATCAAATGATTGTTTACTCCTCTAAATATTACTTTTATTACGTTGATAGAATCTGCAAGATATTAAGATAACAGTGCATATACTGTACTTCTAAATACCATCTTTAATTCAATGTTTTACCTGGTGTGTGTAAGTAACTTTGTATATTCACGTTGAAAAGTAAATTTTAACGCACGTGACCAAGTAATATTATGTGATATAATGCAGTGGTAATTCACTATGTTAAAATCAAGTTAAGTTTACCAGATCAGTGCAAAAGGATTTAACCATGTGCATTTTCAGTTGGTGACGTCTGAGCACATGTTACCCATGCGTCACTGCAAATTGCAAAAAGTGACTGGACTTGCAACTTAGCTGAGCAGATGTTTGGTGGACAAGGGTTTGGTGTCTCATTTGATTTAAATACTCATACAAATGGCCTTGTGAGTATATATTATGTATGAAATGTTTTAATCTTGGCAGTTTAACAACCTAACACCCTTAGTTAGACATATACTAATGAAATATTCACAAACTAAATTTAAAAAAAAATTTAAGTGAAAATTACTTTAAATATTTCACAAGAAAAGTAAGGAAAACCTACGAAAAACAACCCTAAACCTATGTTTTTAAAAGAAATTTGTAATTAAGTCCAAAAGTATTTTTAGTTGAAATGCCCATTATTTGATAAAAAAAAAATAAAAAATCCACTGACAAAGGCAGAGAATAGGCATTAAAAGTTACTTGAGCATATTTAATAAAAACATGTTTTCACTGCAAGGAGATTTTATCTGAGAATATCCTATGTAATATTTTTTTTTCCAGCCTCTAGTGGATAGATTTTTTGTGTGGAAATTGTTACAGAGCGTTTGTTTTCCTTTTTGTTGTCCTAAAATCCTCTGGCACCAAATAATGTCACCAGCAAAAGATAGTAGCTCTCATACGCAGATATTTTTGTTTCAATTTTGTCAATAGGAGTAAGTGACAATATAACGTCCATATTTATTTATGCCAATGAATCGAAAGCTGAACTGCTCTCATAACTGTGTCAGTGTTTTTGTGATGTCATCAAAAGTACTCTTAAAGATAACCTCGTTGGCAGGTGAAAATAAAGTTCATGTTAGATTCAGTAGGATAATTAAAATAAATGTAAACAAAAAATAATCAATCACGAAATGAAAAGATGGTAGTAACTGCTGGCATTTAAAGATCAAGTCCTCTCGTTCCATTGGAGCATACCTCACCGTTTATGTTTATTATTTTTTTATTAGCATGCTAATTGTCATGGTTCCGTCCTCTGCTTTTATTTTGGTAGTTGTGTTTCATTTTGTCTCCGGTGTTGTTGTTTTGTTTTACTTAATTTCAGGGCTTGAAGCGGCTCAGGTGTGCAGAGCTGATTACCCACAGATGTTTCCTCATCAGAGGCGGTATTTAAGACACAGATCCTGATCTGCTCGTCGCCAGACCGTCTTGTTCCCCGCATGGTAAACTTCGATCGCTCCCTACGTCCTGAAAACTTTGAATTCCCTGTTTCCAGTGATTTTTTTATTTTTTTTTTTGTTGCTACTATGATCCCGTGGTTCCTAGTGTTACTAGAAATTTATCAGTTCAGTACTTTGCTCAGTCTTCCTAGCGTTGCTAGCGATCTTTTGTTTGTACTTTGTCTAGCACCTTCCTGGAGTTTCCAGTGCCTTTTGTTAATCATTGTTTTGTTGTTCCAGCCCTGCCGGAACTGGAGAGCTCAGCCACCACAGCCGTGTCCAGCCCTGGTGTTCTTTGTAACTTTGTTCGGTTTTGATTCTTGTTTCTGTTAAATAAATTTTGTTTTGTACTTTAACCCCTGAGCTTCCTGTGTCCGCTTGTGGGTCCAGACTCCGCACGTAACACTAATCTCCTCTGGTTACATCACAGCAGCTTGATTGTGGCATACTATCTTGGTGTTGCACTTTCATCACAGTTTCGATTCCGCAATTTGTAAATCCCATTTATAATAAAGTAACAAAAAATTCCTGCAGAGATCCTTTTATCTAGATCCCTGCCCAAATTTAAATTATTTTTTTCTTTGGCTTGTTAAGAAAAAATTATTTGTAACCCTGGTAACAGACAAAAGCAAGTATTGTGTTTAAATAGTATTGATTACTGTGGTTTTGTTTTTATTTTCTTAAAAAAAAAACAAAAGTTTAAATCATACCATATGAGATACACTTCCAAAAAACAATGCGCATCACGTGTTTATTAATCATTGACATTTATTCCAACTGCGGAAAAAACACAGTACATAACATGTACAAAAAATGTTTTTTGAGTAATTCGGACCAATGGAATCCTTTGTTTACGTTGATGTCCCTTTTGAGGTAAAATATAGAAAAATTTCATCGTTTGGGGCCAACTTTGACAAATCAATGAAAAACACCTAAAGTAACTGAACAATCATGTCAAGAACAACATATGGCTTGAGGTCCCCAAGAAGCTCGACCAGTAGACCGGTAATCGATATATATTTCCAGTAAAAATTTAAATATTGGTGTAAAAATTTTTTTAAAAAATCCAATACAAAACACAGTTGAAATGCCTCCAATTATTTTTTTAGCAAAACATAACTCTCAACATTATACAAATCTCAATTGCAAAAAAGTTGGGATGTTGTGTAAAATGTGAATATAAAGAAAATGCAGCCGTTTGCAAATCCTTCTCAAGCAATGTTGAATTAAATTAATTTACTACATTTTTTTAAAAGATCTTTAATGTTCAAACTGAAAAACTTTTTTTGGGAAATATACACACATTCTGAATTTAATGCCTGCAACATGGTCTAAAAAAGTTGGGACAAAAGCAGAAAAAGACTGGCAAAGTTATGAAACGCAACATTCCATAGGTAAGTAGGTTAATTAACAAGTAATAGTACCATGATTGGGTATAAAACAGCACAGCTGAAAGGCTCAGTCGTTTAAAAGCAACGTTTGTGCAAGGTTCACCCTTTTGTGACTTAATCATGTTGAATTATTTGCACAAATTAAACATTTCATGAATGTTTTTTAACATGCAATTGCAATGAATTTAGGGAGTTCATAATCTACAGTCCATAATATCACCAATATATCAGGTATATCAGAGAATCTGGAGAAATCTCTGCATATAACGGGCAAAGTCGAAAACCACCATGGAATGGCCATGAACTTTCCACCCCTCAGGCAGCACTGCATTAAATACTGACATCATCCTGTGATGGATATTACAACATGTGCTTAGGAACACTTCAGAAAACCACTGTCAGTCAACACAGTATGTCACTGCAACCACAAATGTAAGTTAAGACTCGACCATGCAAAGCCGGTCATACATCAACAACATCCAGAAATGCTGCATCTTCTCTGGACCCATGTTAATCTGAGATGGACTGACCCAAAGTGGAAAAGTATGTTGTGGTCTGACGAGTTCATAATCCAAGTTGTTCTTGGAAAGAATGGTCGTCAAGTCCTCCAGGCTAAAGAGGAAAATGACCATCTGGACTGTTTTCAATGCAAAGTTCAAAAGCAGCATCTGTAATGGTATGGGGATGTATTAGTGCCCGTGGCATTATGGGTAACTGTCACATTTGTGAATGCACCATTAATGCTGAGAGGTTCATACATATTTTGGAGCAACATATACGTGCATCCAGGCTATATCTTTTTCAAAGATGTCCCTGGTTGTTTCAGAAAGACAATGCCAGGCCATAATTTGCAGAGCCTTAACTGCATGGCTTTACAGTAAAAGAGTGCAGGTATTAGACTAGTCTATGTGCCATCCAAACCTGTCTCCCACTGACAATTTATGGCACATGATAACAGCATGATAAGAGAACAGAAACCCGAGTATGTTGAGCAATTTAAGATGTAAATCAAGCAAGAATTGGAACGAATTCGACTTTCAGTACTTCAAAAACGAATGCCTTCAGTTCCCAGGCGAGTGTAGTTTGAAGAAAAGATGATATAACACAATGGGAAACATGCTCCTGTCCCAGCTTTTTGGAACATGTTGCAGGCACCTATATTCAATTGAATATAGGTTCTTTGTTCTTTGGTTGCGTGTAATGCAGACTGCCTTCCCTGGTGTTTGCTGAATGGAATACCTCCATACTGCATTTAGCTCTTTTCTTGGGAGCATTCATCTCCAATAACAGGAAAATGAAAGAGAAAGTTAAAAGTAAGACTATATGCTGTAGGCTTTTATTGAATATATAGCTAAATATAAAACATAAGAGGTTATTGAAATTTGATAACTGTATAGCATCTATGCAGTCAATGTATAGATTAAGAAATTCCAAAAGTAGTTAAAACTTTTGCTTAGGTAAAATTGGCAATAGCACAGTGTAAAATAATTCTCAAATTAAAGTCAAACTTTTACTTAAATAAATATATTGTGCTGTTAAATGTTTTTAAGTACATAATATGTAGGTACGATTGTTAAATTGCAAGATGTCTGATTAAATAATAATATAGTATATTTTATTATCATTGATGCATTTGTGTTCATCACTTAAACATTGCAAATATCTGGTTAAAAAGTTGCATACTGCTAAATAGCTTCACCTATAAAAGTACATACACTTTTTGGTTGATTTGTACATTAGTAATCAGAGTTACTACAAATAACTTTAGTCATAAAAAAATGTAGTGGGAAATACTGTATATAATTCTTCCCAACAAGATGCACATAAGTATCGATATCAGTTTAACAAGAATTTAAGTGTTCCACAAGTAGCTAAAACTAGTATCAGTACAATA
This sequence comes from Mola mola, assembly GCA_001698575.1. NCBI lineage: Eukaryota > Metazoa > Chordata > Actinopteri > Tetraodontiformes > Molidae > Mola > Mola mola. The sequence goes on from KV751348.1 coordinate 203,499, forward strand.
CTGCAGTGAATGTACTTAGTTCTCCAAACACTGAAATTATCAATGGCCTTAAGTGTATTTCTATTATTTCTAAACTCTAGTTATCAAATCTCATCAAATATCATCATATCTGTTACATTGCAACACTCAGAGACAGGAGACAATTTAGTACTGTTACAAGTAAGCTAACATTTAAATAGACAGCCTTGGGTTGACAGACAGAGAAAGACTGCTTTTGATTAATACTAGAAATGTTATAGTTGGTTTTGCTCACCACCTGGCTTCAATATGGCAAAAAAAAACTTATTTGCTTATGCATTTAAAAGAACCAAGAGGCTAAACATTAGCTTACATTAAAATCAGCAAAAAATATATAGCATGTTAAAAGAACGGCTCATACAAGCAACTAATGTCACATTTGACACCATCAAATATGGTATTTTTTTTCATATTTTTTTTCCAAGATGGCACCGTGTGAGCGGCAGCCTGTTGCAGCAGCTCCCGGTGACCTGTTCACTAGTGTTATTTTTGTAGTGATTTTTGCTGTGTTTTTTGTGGTTTTCCTTTTTGCCTTTTGCACTACATAGTGTACCTGGAATACAACAAACCCCGGGTCCCACTTCAACGTTTTTCCCAACGTTTCTCAACGTTCTTCACCATTTTTTTCCGGCACCGATGTCGCCGCTCACAACAAGGGGCCAGAGCCACAATATCGCCCGCATTGTTTATCAGCTGATCGCCCTGAGGCAGTCGGCTCTCACTGCCGGAGAGAAGCCGTCTACCCCCGGGGTCATTATGAGGCGACGCCATAGCTGCACAGCAGGGGCTAAAGTCAGGATTAAGAAGAGGAGGTTTAAGCCCTGTATCCCTGCAGTCATCGTGGGAAATGTGAGATCGCTGACAAATAAGATGGACGAACTGGAGGCACTAACCAGGAGCCAGAGTGAGTACAGGGAGTCCAGTATTATATGTTTTACGGAGACATGGCTGCACGATCTGATACCGGACTCCACCGTGACTCTCCTCGCCTTCAACACAGTCCGAGCGGAAGGAGACACCACAGCGAGCGGTAAGAAGAAAGGAGGGGGGTTCGCTTTTTTCATTAACAACCAGTGGTGTCACCCTGAACATATCACCGTGAAAGAGCGTGTCTGTAGTCCGGACATAAAGCTTCTTGCCATCGGTTTTCGTCTGCATTATCTGCCACGGGAATTCACCAACGTCGTCGCCATTACTGTTTACATTCTGCCATCCGGGAACGCGGAAGTGGCGTGTGACGTCATCCACACCGTAACTGCGGGACTTCAGACTAAACACCCTGGAGCCTCCATCAACATCACTGGGGACTTCAATCATGCCAGTCTCTCCTCCACCCTCCCCACTTTTCATCAGTGTATTTCATGCACCACCAGAAAAAAATAACACTTTGGACCTGCTGTAAGCCAGTGTTAAGGAGGCATACAGCTGCACTGCCCTGCCCCCACTCGGCAGGTCAGATCACAACCTCGTCTTGCTTTCTCCATTATAAAAGCCTGTTGTTCAGCAGCAGCCAGTCACAGTGAGAACAATGAGGAAGTGGTCTCCTGAGGCCATGGAGGCACTGAGATGAGCACTGGAGACCGCCGACTGGAATGCACTGTATGAACCACATGTTGAAGACATTGATGGCATTGTGGACCGTGTCTCTCTGTCCGAGTACATCAGGTTCTGCATGGACAACACCATTCCCAGTAAAGTGGTCCACTGTTACCCAAACAACAAACCCTGGGTAACCAGTGACCTGAATGCTCTTCTCAACAGGAAGAAGAGGGTTTTCAGGGCAGGGCACCGGGCAGAACTCAAACAGGTACTAAGGGAAATCAAACACAGGCTCAGAGATCGTAAGGACACCTCCAGGAAGGAACTGGAGGAGAAGCTGGGCAGAACAAGGCCAAGGATGTTTGGAGTGGAATAAGGGAGATCACCGTCTTCCAGAGGAAAGGAGGAGGAGGAGCAGTCGAGGGGAAAACACAGAGGGCAAACGAGTTGAACCAGTTTTAGAACAGGTTTGACTCCAGCCCCACAACCCCCACAGCCCCACACAAACCTCACCTTCAGATACCTCACTGCCGCATTACAGCCAGCCCCCACCTCCACCTCCATCTCCACCCCCCAGAATGGACTACACATCACAGCCCGACAGGTGAGGAGAGAGTACGAGGGGCTCCACCAGGGAGAGGCTCCACCAGGGAAAAGCTGCTGGACCGGATGGCATCAGCCCTTGAATGCTGAGAGCGTGTTCCAGCCAGCTGAGCGGAGTGCTCCAGCACCTTTTCAACCTGAGCCTGCACCTCCAGTGAGTCCCAGTGCTGTGGAAGACATCCTGGCTGGTCCCAGTGCCCAAGACGAGTCGTCCGACTGCGCTTAACGACTATAGGCCCATAGCACTGACCTCCCACTTTATGATGGTCATGGAGAGGCTGCTCTTGGCACATCTCAGACCACTGGTGTGCCCATCACAGGACCAGCTGCAGTTTGCCTACCAGCCCCATGTCGGTGTAGATGATACCATCATCTGTCTGCTGCAGAAGGCACATTTTGCACTGGACAGACTCAACACCACTGTCCGTATCACCTACTTTGACTTCTCCAGCGTTTTCAACACCATCCAGCCCAGGCTGCTGAAGGCGAAGCTGGAGGACATGCAGGTGGATTCTCCTCTGATTGCATGGATCATGGAATTTCAAATACAATGAGGGCTTCTAAGGACAAAAGCATGGTTGTGCTATGGGTTCATCAGTGTCACCCATTCTTTCCAACATCTACATGGAAGAAGTGGAAAATAAAGCTTTGTCCACTTTCAAAGGAACAACACCTAACCACTGCTTTAGGTATGTGGATGACACCTGGGTTACAATCAAAACCCAAGAAGTAGAGGCCTTCTCGACTGTGCTGTGACATTGGGGGAAGACGGAAGCCTCAACATTGAGATATACCGGAAACCTACACACAGAGACAAGTACCTACTTTTTGACTCCCCCCACCCACTGGAACACAAACTTGGGGTGATCAGAACCCCAGGTCATGGGACAGAAAATGTTCCCTCAAATACAAAAGGGAAAGAAAACTAACACACACACATCAAAGGGACACTAAAAACCTGTGGCTATCCCAACCAGGCCTTCATAAAATCAACAAAGAGACCAACAAAACACACTGGCACACTTGATTAAGGAAAAAACAACAAGCTGAGCAACATTGTTGTCCCATATGTGGCGGGAGTGTCAGAGATAGTTAGAAGGATTTTCTCCAAGCATCTCATCCCAGTGCACTTCAAACCCATCAACACACTCAGACAAACATTGGTTCATCCTAAAGACAAAATACCCAAACACAAGCTGAGCAATGTTGTATATGCGGTCCAGTCCAGTGAGGAGTGTTCTGACCTGTACATTGGGGAGACTAAACCTGCTCCACAGGCGCATGGCACATCACAGAAGAGCCAGCTCATCAGGGTGAGATTCAGCCGTGCATTAACATTTAAAGGAAAAGAGACACTCATTTGAAGACAATAACGTACACATTCTTGACAGAGAAGACAGATGTTTGACAGAGGAGTGAAGGAGGCCATCTACATCAAAATGGAAAGAACCTCATTAAACAGGGGTGGTGGTCTAAGACACCAATTATCATCCACTTAAAATACAGTCCTGACATCCTTTCCCAGATGTTTTAAGCCCCTTTCAAAACGTCCCTCATGTGACCCTAAGGAGTCAGATGATGGCAGAGCAGGGCAACGACTCATTAATGAGTTACACCTTGAATCTTGTGACCATAAAAACGCAAATGAGTGTGAAAGGGGTCATCAATGAGTCACACCTCAAAATTACTCATTAATACACTACACCTTTACTTGTGACCCTGATATACACACACAGAGAGGATGACTCAGGTAACCACCTCCAAGGTGTAACGACCCTACCAGAAGTTAAATACTGTGGATTCCCCACCAACATTTAGAACTGAAGAATCCTTTCGGATGAGGGGTGAAATGTCTTCAAAAACCAAAAAAGATGTCCATATGCCTTCAATTGAAGCACTTAAGACTGCCTCAATCTGTATGACTGAGAACCTACACAGACATACTAAAAATCCACCATTTGTCAATTCCTTAAAAATACCAATGACTTTGTGGGTGAAACTAATGTTTCAAATATAGATGGTAAGTGATGATAAGGTTTCAGAGGATATCTCCAAGATCTCATCAGTTATTCCTTAAATCAGAGTGGACATTTGTGCAAACTTGCACCGCACAGAAGCTCCTTTCAGGCATCATTGTGGTCAAGAGCTTATGTATTAAGCCATGAGTAGGCGCATGGCTTAATACATAAGCAAGGCGAAGGGATTGGTAGAGACACCCAAGGAGCCAAGAACGAGCTACTGGTTGAAAAACCAGTCGCTCAAGACTTTAGGACCAGGAAGACTTACCCGCATTGCCAGGATTGACTACCAGAAAGCCTTCAACTCAAGGCCACACACATGGATTCTGGTGTGCTTTGAGTTGTACAACATCAACAGGACACTAAGAGAAGAACTGGATGGGACTTTGGAAGATCTAGAGACTGATTCAAAGCCAAGTTAGCATCAAATGCCACATATAATAAGGAGATGGTCTGTCCCCCCTGTTGTTCTAAATAGGCCTAAACCCTCTCAGCCACGTCATCACAAGAGTGGCTTTGGAATACCAATTCCAAAATGGAAGAACCATTAACCAACTCCTCTATATGGATGACATCGAGCTGTATGCGAAGAATGAGTAAAACATCGACTCAGTGTTCCACATAACCAGGACCTACACCAGTGACATCAGAATGTAATTTAAAGAGAGGCAAGATGACCAAAAATGAAGGGGCAGAACTAGCATGCGGGAACATAACTGATGTTCAGGACACCGACAAATACCTTAGGATCTCAAAGGTAAGGAGGACTAATGAGCATCAGAGCCACTATCCAAGATGAAACAACAAAGACCCAAGAATACATCAGGAAGATGGCTCTAAATTATGGCTTTGTTGTTCTGTTTCTGTGTGTGTGTGCGTGTGGTCAGAGGGCGTGGCATGCTCAAAGTGGCCCGACTGGATGATAATCAGCTGTGCTCCATCAGTTCATCAAATACTCCTTCAAATACATGCAGTTATCGGCTCATCGTTGCCAGATTGTTTCCACTGCTACTGGTAATCAGACCAACTTCGTAGTGAGAAAAAGAAAAGATTAATATTTTCTTGAACGAATAGTTAACCCTCCTGTTTTTGTCTCCAGTGCTCAGAGTCACAGTTACATCAAGCAGCACTTGTGTGTTTTTTTGACCAGCTGGATTTCGGAACCGATTCAATTGCCGCTGGACCTCATCCTCTAACATACCACTACGACCAAATAAACTTTCTTGAATAAATTGTTAAAGCTTGTCCCAGTTTCTCTCTGTGTCCACACTTGGGTCCAAGCTGAAAAGAAAAACCTAACAGAACATCTCCGCAGGGCTCTCTTGTCTCAAGGAGCAATCGTCGGTCAGTATCAGCAGATCCTCCAGGAGACGCTTCACGCCATCACAAAGAGCATGGCCCAGCTTGGAGGACTTTGGCGCACGTGGCGTTTTAAGTGACTGATCTGGCTGCTTTGCCACAAACCACCCACTCTTCTGCCTCATCTGCATGCGGAATCACATGTGAGCCTTACATACCAATTCCATCCAAGTATTCAGGTGATTTAGAGACATGCAGTCAGTTTCCGCATCAGTGTGCTCTAGTGTTTGACCAACAGCCTTCGATTTATTCTTCGGACAAATGAAAGATAGCTTTTATTATGAGTTTACTGACTGATAGGGCGGGTCAATGTGCAGTAGCCCTATCTAAATCAAATTCTCCAGCTCTTAATAGTTTCAATCTTTTGTTAATGAAATGCGGACAATTCTCGACCATCTGGTGCAGGGGAAGAAGGTAAACCAATCGTCTTTTTACCCTTCGACAAGGCTCAGCCTCTGTAGCTTATTATGCAATAGACTTCTGTATTCTGGCAGCTGTGGGTGGGATGATTTGGCTTTACAAGCCGTGTTTCTTCAGGGGTTGTCAGAAAGTGTAAAAGACGATTGATAAATGTAAATGTCCTGTATTTATATAGCGTTTTTCTAGTCATTGTTGAATACTCAAACCACTTTACACCACAGGTTTTGCATTCACCCATTCACAAAAACGCAGGGTACCACCTGCTCATCAGGAGCGTTAACCATTCATACACTGATGGCGCAGCATCAGGAGCAATTTGAGGTTCAGTGTCTTGCTCAAGGACACTTCGACATATTGACTGCAGGGTCTGGGATCGAACCAGGAACCTTCCGATCATTGGACGACCGTTCTACCATCTAACCCACAACTGCCTGAACTGGCTGCCCTTGATGAAACATCGTCCCTAGAGGAGTTGATCATTTTAGCCACTTGGCTTGACAATCGGCTTAGAGAGAGATGTAGAGAAAGAGCTTGTTGTCTGACCATGTCTCCAGCCTACTCACTACAGAGACCATCTAAATCTTCAGACCCAGGAGTTCCTGCAGACAGTGAACTATCCTCAGACCAACCTACGCTGTCATTTCAGAGGAGCCCATGCAACTTGGAAGGACGAGATAAACGCTGTTGGAAGGGCAAAGAAGAATTCGACTGGGTTTGTGTATTTATTGTGATAAACCCGGTCATTTTCTTGCCAAGTGTCCACTGTTAAAAGCTTAGGCTTGTCAGTTCCACGGGGAGCTCTGTTAAGCCAAACTATTTCTTCCCTGAATGTCAACCGAATCACACTCCAAAGGATTATTAAGTGGGAACAGTTTTCTCTTCCCCTCCAGGCGATGATAAATTTATTTCAAGTGACCTTGTAATCCAAGCTAATTTACCAACTGTCCCCCTGTCCTCGCCCAAAGATGTTTGTGCCTTAAATGGACGATTATTAGCCAAAGTCACTCAAAAAACCATTCTTGTAATTTTACACCTGTCAGGTAATCATATAAAAACTTTAACCTTTTTTGTTATTCCATTACCAATGTCTTCAGTTTCTTTAGGCCTGCCTTGTTTACAGCTCCAAAATCCTCATATTGATTGGGTTACAGCCGCAGTTGTTAACTGGAGTATTTTTTGTCACTCTCATTCTCTACTCTCTGCCGTTTTCCCTCAAAGTTCCACCGTTCCCAGTGAGAAAGCAATTGATAATTTTGGTTCCCTCGAACTACTATAAAATTAACCAGGTTTTTAATAAGGGTTTGGCCATCACTTCACCACCACATAGATCTTATTACTGCTCCATTTATTAATACTCCCTGGCACCCCTCTCCCCACTAGTCGTCTTTATAATATGTCCACCCTGAGAGAGAGTCTATGGAGAATTATATAAACGAATCACTCTCCTTTGGTCTCATCTGCCCTTCTTCTTCTCTGGTGGGAGCTGTGTTTTTTGGGGTTTTTTTCGTGGAAAAGAAAGACGGCTTCCTTCGTTCCTGCATAGATTACCGTGGACCGAATCATATCACAGTTAAAAATATCCTTTTCTTCTCATTGACTCAGCTTTTGGACCAGTATGAGGCCTCAATCTTTGCTAAATTAAATTTGAGGAATGCTTATCATTGGGTTAGGATAAAGGAAGGGGACGAGTGCAAGACTGCTTTTTAACATGCCTCTTGGTCATTTTGAATATTTAGTAATCCCTTTTGGACTAACCAATACCCCTGCTGTCTTTCAGGCTCTAATTAATGATGTACTTTGGGACATGCTTAATAGATTTGTATTTGTTTATTTAGACGACATTCTCTTTTTTTCTTGTGATTTGAAGGATCATGTTCAACATGTAAGTTTGGTACTGCAGTGCCTCCTTGAAAACAGACTTTATGTTAAAGCTCAAAAGTGTGAGTTGTATGTTACTTCCGTAAATTTTTGGGTTATGTTATTGAGGGTCTTTGTTGTTGAGGGTTATGTCTCTCAGCGTCTCTCCTCCACCGAGAGAAATTATGACATTGATAATCGGGAGCTTGAAGCAACTTGTTCTGGCTTTCCAGAAGTGCCAACATCTTCTCGAGGGAGCCATCCAGTCAATTATAGTTTGGACAGATCACAAAATCTTATCTTCATTCCGCCCGCATATTAAACTCTCAACAGGCTGGATGGTCACTATTTCTTGGATGATTCAACCACACATTGACTTTCCAACCTGAGTCTCGAAATATAAAACCTGATGCGCTCTCTCGACAATTCTTACATACTGAAGAGGAGACACCAACTGAAAACCTAACTGTTTTGTTGGAGCTGCTCAGTGGGACATTGACCAGACCGTCTGAGAGGCATTAGCAAATCCCTGATGAGTGTCCACCTTCAAAATTGTTTGTCCCTGAACAGATCCGCTCACAAGTGCTGCTATGGGGGGACTCTTCCAAGGTCGCCTGTCATCCAGGAGTTACAAGGACTCTAGCCCCGGTAAAAGAGTTTCTGGCAGCCCTCTGGCTCTGCTGATACCAGGGACTTTGTGCTGGCCTGCTCTGTCTGCACCCATAAAAAGTCATCACATCGACCTCCAGCCGGACTACTCCAACTCCTTTCAATTCCACACAGACCCTGGTCCCATATAGCAGTTGATTTTGTTACTGGACTACCACCGTCTGAAGGTAATACCACTATTCTAACCATAGTTGATAGAGTTTCCAAAGATGTTCACTTTGTTCCCCTGTCAAAATTACCTTTGGCATTACAAATTGTTAATCTTTTAATTCAACGTATTTTTCGGTTGCATGGTATACCTTGGGACAATGTTTCAGATAGAGGACCACAGTTTATTTCTCAAGTGTGGAAAGCTTTCTGCCAGTCTCTAGGAGCATCAGTTTGTCTCTCATCAGGTTTCCACCCTCAAACCAATAGCCAGACTGAGCGGGGCAATCAGGACCTGGAGTCAGACCTTCGCTGCATCTTAGCCTGTCATCCAGCCTCCTGGTCGACATATCTCCCCTGGGTGGAATATGCACATAACCTGCTAATAAGTTCAGCTACAGGTATGTCCCCCTTTATGGTGACTAATGGTTTCCAGCCTCCTGTTTTCAATCCAGGAATCAGAGGTCGCAGTTCCCCCTGTTCAGGAGCACCTACAGAGGACACAAAAGGTTTGGTGCGAAGCACGGGCTGCACTAACACGCACAGCAGAAAGAAATCAGTGAGACGCTGAAAAACATTGGATCCCGACTCATAACTATACTCCTGGACAGAAGGTCTGGTTATCCTCAAAAGATCTGTCCTTACAAATTGAATCCCTTATGTTGGCTCTTCATTTTGTTGGACGTTTTGAGGTTGATAAGATTGTTAATCCTTCAGCTATTCGTTTAAAGTTGCAACTAGCTTTAAAATAGTCCATCCTATTTTTCATGTGTCACTCCTCAAGCCATTGAGTTCTACTGTGCTGAGTCCTCAGACCGATCCACCTCCACCCCTCCTTCTTAACGTGACAACTACAACTTTCCTGCGTACACTGTGCATCAGATACTGGATGTATGCAGACATGGCCGGGGGTTTCAATATTTGATGGATTGCGAAGGGTACGTTTGGGAGGGACGCTCGTGGATATCCTGTGCATTGAGTTTGGACTCATTTTTACCGAGAGACTTTTATAGACAATTCCCAGACAAGCCTGGGAGGATACCTGGTGGCATCCGTTAAGTGGGGTGGGGGGGTGGGGTACTGTTTGTTGTCTTGTTTCTGCCTCTTTCTCCCTTATTTTCTCTTTTTGGTCTGAGTGGGGCGTGTGTGGTCGGAGGGCACAGTATGCTCAAAGAGGCCGGACTGGATGAGACTCAGCTGCGCTCCATCAGCTCTTCAGCTGGGCCTTCAGATATCTGCAGTTCTCGGCTCATCGTTGCCAGACTGTTTCCACTTCTAGTGGTAATCAGACCAATTTCGTAGTGCGGAAAAGAGCAAACTTCCTCTTGAACGTCCACTCTTGGGTCCAAGCTAAAAAGAAAGAAAAACCTAACATCAGGGACTGGGCCAAAGGACCCCGGCGGTACACATTCAAAATTTCTCGTGAGGCATTTTCTGTTTTTCTTTTTTTATATCTTTGAGGAAAATTCTCTGCAGTCAAGAACTACCTGAAGAATTTCCTATTTCTTTGCCTTGAGAAGCTCTCGTCCATCCTCGTCACTCCCAAAGAGAATCTCAACATCTTTAACTCTGTCACCTTAAACTCTGCCCCCTGTCTTTTGGTCAGTGCCACAATCTCCAAGTTATTTAACATTGCTGGTCTCACTACCCTCATGTAAACCTTTCCTTTCACTTTTGCTGCTAGTCTTTCGTCACAAATAACCCCCGACAATTTTCAATAACTGTGTGTTTTCCAAAACACACAGTTTTCGTTTCGGTTGATATTTGGATCTTTTCTGATTTTATAATAAGTGTGCCTGCGTGAGCTAGAATGGATGACATCAGCAATCAGATTGGAGAGGTCTCTCAGACCTTTGTCCCACTTTTGACTTTAAATTGCTCTGAAACCCACAATTTTCACATTACATGCAATTTTAAAAAAAACAAAAAAAAAAAACGTAGGAATTGGTGCTCTGGATCTTCCTTCATTTGGAATTAGACACTTATATTTTTTGGCTCAGGGAGCCCGAAAGGGACAGGACCACCAGCCAACTCTCTCATAAGGCACTATTTCAAACTGAGCAGAGAAAATGTTGAAAAAACCCAGATGATGATGATCCATTTTTTTCTCTTGCTCTTGTAGCCAACACAAATTTTATATCCATCTATTCAAGATGATGTCAGGACACTCACAGTGTTGTCTGTTCTGCCTGTCTCACTTTCTACAATGTACAGAATGTCCATATTCATTCCCAGCACCTGTCAGCATTTGGTATCGAAATGATCGATGAAAAGACGTTTTGTCAGCATAAGTAAAATTAATACTGCAGTGTTGTAGAGAAATAGAGAAAAGACGCTCGGAGTTCAGAAAGATTTTTTTTTTTTGTCTTTGAGTTTTGGGGAGCCTAAATAACATTGGGTTTTAAGCCGAGGACAAGCTCCATGATTTCAGACAGATGTCAGACAGGTCATTATCAGATGAGCGTTAATCTATATATTATCCTGATTTTAACATAAAATGCAAAGACAAAGCTTTGATTGGGGTAATGTGCTTTGTGGAAATAGAGATAGTTGCAATAATAATTTAGCAACTTAATGGGACGTACAGTGAGCAAGAGACTTGAGGTTCATAAATAGTTTTGGTTGGCATGATAAAGTCATCTTAAATTTTTAATCAGTCTGTTAATAATTATACCTGTATGTTAATCCCATATTTTAGGAGGAAACAAAAATCCCTTCATTTGTTTTATCAGTCAAAATGTTTCTAGCACTTATCCTGATACTAATCAAACAAAACAGGGACAACTGACTTATGTAATGTATTCCATATATTTATAATAGTAGTCTACCATACATTTACATTTTATTTTACTATGTTATTGTATCATGTGCAATGAAATAATGGTCTATAATTTTTTGTCATGAAGTCTATCATTTTAGTGACACAAGAAAAACCAGACTCACTGCCAGTTGCAGTGTTTTTACTTTCACAGATCCTGTCACACTTCTGTGTTGATTATAAAGTATAAGCACGTTTATGATAAACTTAAATCAGGGCTGAATAAATAACTGATGAAATGCAACCCACTTTTAACAAAAAAGGAATATTCGTTGCTATACCGGGCCAATATTTGATATTCCTGATTATAATTCATTTATTCTGTACACCAGTTTATTTTTATTCCTATGTTGGAATATGTTGGAACACCAATTCTTGTTTAAAACCTTGAAAATGTTGTTAAAAACCTTTGCAATGATATTCAAATGTTATTAAAGTAAATAAATAGCAGCATTCCTCTTAGCCATGGTTTTTCAGATAAGTTTCCTGTTAAATGGGGTATTCCTCGAGGGTGGCCTATAAGCACAGCCAGCCCTACCCAATGTGGCGCCCTAGGCGGGATTTTATATGGCACTCCCCTCCATCGGCAATTTACATACGCTTACAAAAGAAATCAAATAGCATTGTTTTTACCACTGTCTTTAATTTCTAAGATAACATGTTACCCACAATTTCCATGCTTAACAAATTACAAATAAATACAAAAAAATCTGAAATACAATATAAATACCCTTACCACAAAATAAAAATCCTGTAAATAAGTGGATAAATAATAATAGTAATAAATTAGAAATACAACAATCAACATCAAACATCATATTTAAATAACCACAGTTTGCACACAATAACTCTATACATAAGCTACATTTACACTATGCAATAATTACATATAAAAACTAAATAAAATAACTATATATAAAAGCTACATTAAATACCTATATACAACTATATGCCCCCTCCTGGAACCGCCACCATACCGTGGTGGAGGGGTTTAGGTGCCCTAATGATCCTAGGAGCTATGTTGTCGGGGGCTGTTTGCCCCTGGTAGGGTCACCCAAGGCAAATTGGTCTTAAGTGACCATTTCATAATTTAAATTTCATAATTTTTATGGACAGAATTTTTAGGCGCAGCTAAGTGGCGGAGGGAGTCGCGTTCGGTGGCCTCCGGATTCTGTCGCTGCTATTTGCAGATGACGTGGTCCTGTTGGCCTCATCGAACAGTGACCTCCAGCTCTCACTGGGACGGTTTGCAGCTGAGTGTCAAGCGGCGGGGATGAGAATCAGCACCTCTAAATCTGAGGCCATGGTTCTTAGCCGGAAAAGGGTGGATTGCCCACTCTGGGTCGGGGGAGAGTCGCTTCCCAAGTGGAGGAGTTCAAGTATCTCAGGGTCTTGTTCACGAGTGAGGGGAAAATGGAGCGGGAGATTGACAGACAGATTGGAGCAGCGTCGGCAGTGATGCGGACGCTGAAGCGGTCCGTTGTGGTGAAGAGAGAGCTGAGCCAGAAGGCAAAGCTTTCAATTTACAGGTCAATCTACGTCCCAACTCTCACCTATGGTCATGAGCTCTGGGTAGTGACCGAAAGAATGAGATCGCGAATACAAGCGGCCGAAATGAGCTTCCTTCGCAGGGTGGCTGGCCTCAGCCTTAGAGATAGGGTGAGGAGCACGGACACCCGGGAGGAGCTCAGAGTAGAGCCGCTGCTCCTCCGCGTTGAGAGGAGCCAGTTGAGGTGGTTCGGGCATCTGGTCAGGATGCCTCCTGGACGTCTCCCTGGGGAGGTGTTTCGGGCATGCCCATCTGGGAGGAGACCCCAGGGCATACCAAGGACACGCTGGAGAGATTATATCTCTCGGCTGGCTTGAAAACGTCTTGGTGTCCCCCCAGAGGAGTTGGTGGAATTGGCTGGGGAGAGGAGCGTCTGGATCTCCCTGCTCAGGCTGTTGCCCCCGCAACCCGGACCCGGATAAGTGGCAGAAAACGAGACGTGACGAGACAACTATATGCAAAACTATGTACAAAAAAGACATTTTACAGACCTCTAGTGGTGCTTTTTATTACTGCATCCAATAGAGTGATAAACTTACTCAACCTCACCTCTCCTGCAACAGCTGTACTTTCCTAGATTTTCTCCCAGCAAAGTCATCTATGACATCATCATACGACAACTGAACTGGAGACCACATGATTTATGCTTATTATTGAAAGTCCACAGAGACGAGTTTGCATCATGGTAGACCTCAGGTAAGCTTTAATGAGTTTAAGCTTAGAAAAGCTTCTTTCAGCAGCAGCCACTGTGACAGGGAGAGTTGCAAAGATTCTTAGAGCAACCCACATTGTTGGGATAAATTTTTGTCAGTTTCCTCTCATGCAGGAAAGTCAACAGATCCATGTTGGTCATATTTTTTGATGCCAGTGGTGGAAAATTGTACATTTCCATTGCAAGTTCAGTGTCTGCCTGGCTGTCATGGGTCAGAGCAGTGCTCAAGGTTTCCACAATGTTTTATGACCTCTTCTTTTTTTATGTTAGGGAAGTTGAGGAGCACTCCAAATTTCTCTTTTACTCCAAGGTTCTGAAATCTCTCATCAATAGAGGAGATGGCTGTATCCATAAGCACATTGAAAAATGTAATTTCATTTTTCGCAGCGCATCCTCAATGGGCTCATCTTGAGACTCATAACCAAAGTGCCTTTTTGTAGTTCTCAGCCACTTTTGTTTTAGCTCAGCCTCTGTATTCATTTCATTACACATTGCCTTTGCAGTTGTCTGTGCATCAGAAAAGCCAGTGTTTCTGTAGGACATAAGGGCATCTCTGGCTTTCTTTAGTCAACTGCCACATCTAGCTGCATGGAGGGTGAGTCCATGAATTTACTAACATGCTGGATCTTGCTGAGAACTTCATACCAAATAGTTGTACAAATGCAAAAGTGGCAAGATCCAGTCTCCTCAGCCAAAGACAGGGCCTCAACTCTAACCACAGGGTCTGCAGTTGTTTCCATCACCTCAAGAAAAGCCTCTATGACTTGCCTAACCTGATATCTTACCGCCTCAATACTTCTTATCCTACTTTCCCATCTGATCTCTGCCCACGATTTCAGACTTATCTTGACATGTTTCAGGAGGATATCCCACCTATGGGTGGAGGCTTAAAAGAGCTTAAATAACTTTGTTAAATGCCCAAAGTAGCCAAAGGCATCTGGGGAGCTTTTTGCAACATCAGCTACTACCAGATTTAAGGTGTGGGCACCACATGGGACAGAAAAAGCTGTTGCGTTTAGCTGACGCAACCTTGCCTGAACACCTTTATTTTTGCCCTTCATGTTCGCACCATTGTCATAGGACTGGCCTCTGCAGTCCTCAAAGGGGATGTTAAGCTCCTCTAGCCTTTTTAGGATGAGGGATGACAAACCTTCCCCTGTTGACTCATCTGCAACAAGAAAGCCTAAAAAATGCTCTTTAACTTGAGGTATGTCTCCTAGTGTCACGATCCTGACTACGACAGAGAGCTGTTCCTTATGACTCAGATCAGGTGTGCAATCTAAAATGATGGAGAAATATTTGGATGTCTTGAGCTCTTTCACAATGGCTTCTAGTATTTTTGAACTGATGGAGTCTATCAGTTCATTTTGTATATTTTTTCCCCAGTTAATGGAAGTGACTGCCAGCTCCACTTTCCACACTACTGACATGCTGCTTTATCACCGGGTCAAATGTGGCCATGAGCTTCCCCCTTTTTTAGGAAATTGCCCTTGTCAGGACTGAATTATTGCCACCAATCGATGTAAAACCTCACACCACCTTTTTCTCTCAGCCTCAACAAGTGCCATCTCCTGTCTATCTACTGTCAGCCCTTTTGCTAAATGGACCTCCATGTCTTTCCAAGTTGCCATGTTAGCATTGTGCTCCTGGCTATCTTCATGGACCCTGAGCAAGTGGTTTGCATTTTGCCAGTCCTTTAGTCCTTCCCTATTCAATTTGTAATCTCTTTTGAAAGCATTTTGCAGCAGAAGCAGTGCAAGCTATTATCATTTTTAGAGTACATGAGCCAGCTTATCCTGATTTTTTCCCCACTGACTAAGAATCTGATAAAATGTTCATATTGACACCTTTGTCCGTCCTTTTGTTTTGGAAATGTGAAACTGTTTTGAACTTGAAATGGACCTCTGTGAACTAACTCTCTTTGTACTTGATCAGTTAGAGAAGATGGCCAGTCAGCAGGGTCCAATGGTGTAGCCTTTGTTCCTGATGCTGCATCCCAGGGCTCTTCTGAGGTGGAGGGGACAGAAGGAGTGCTTGAGGCTGCTGAAGTTGTGATATTTGTTGATGCCCCAACATTTGCAGAGGTTGGAGTAAAATATCTCAAAAGTACATCTGAAGAGAGGAGTGTTACAGCTATTACATAAAAATTATGATTCCTAGAAAACAAATGAAAAACCTAATAGATACATGTTGTCTACTATGCATGTATAATATACAATGTATTTTTTTTCTGATACACATATTAGATTGGATGTAACTTTATTGTAATTACAGTGAAATGTTAATTAGCAGATGCAAAGAAGCAGTAAACTGCAGTTTAATATGGCATGTGGGAATGCTAAGTTATGGAGTATTAATAATAATTGATATATAAAGGGGTGAAAAGGGAATAGCATTTTGAATGACTATTAAAAGCAGGAAAAACATTAGCTAGCCAGATGTAAATACAACAAATAATAAAAGTGTAGGCCAAAGTAGACACTACGGAGTATGTTTAATCTCTACAAATGATCCATAACAATTAAGACCCCTCCATGCCGCCCAGCTACAGAAGTATAAAACTAGTTATTTACTGATTAGCATACCATGTTGAGGCTAATCGCTCAGAAGCAAGTAATCAACTTTACAGTACACTGTGCTAAATAACTGACGCAGTACAACTGATGCTTCATTTCATTACTGTATCTTTACTTTACCTCTTTCTTTCTTCCGTTTTTCCTCCTCTTCTTTTTTCTTTCCTGTGCTCCGGACAGTTTAGGTCATTTTGACATGTTTAGAAAGTTCTCTGGGGTCACTTCAATAAATTCGCCCCTCCCCCCCAAGAGAGCGAGCAGGTACCGATCAGCCAGAGGGCGGGAGGGGTTTATTTGGTATTACCATTTGTAGTAATATTAATTGGGTATTGCTTAACATTTGAATCTATGTTAGCTTTTCCATTTTAAGAGTTAATAGTAATAAATAGTTTTGATATAATTACGTTGAAGGTTAATTTTTTTCCCGATTTTGTGGCGCCCCCTGGAGGCCTCCTTAGCATTTGCTTATGTTCCCTAATGGGCCAGCCGGCTCTGCCTATAAGTGTTCTTTTATTTTATCTGTTGAGATAGATGCAATATGCATTAAAAAGTCCACAGGTATTCAAGACGTAGACATTTTAGGAGAGGACTTCAAATATTGTCTCAAAAGCAACTCATTAAATTGATTTTTTTCTTTTTTAAGAACATATGTCTGTCTCTAAATCTCAAAAAATGTGAAATGTGTAGGAGACATTGAACCCCCCTCCTAACCCCGGAGGGGAGAGGAGAGTTGGGTACCCGGAGGTTGGCTGTTCATAACGGTGACTCAAATACCATGGCAAATATCGGTTATGAATGAGGTAAGACATCTTGGTATAATAATATCCAAAAATAAATGTATCAGAGACAACTCAAATATCCATCCCAGACTAAAGACTGCACCAAATATTTTAAACCATTTGCTCACACAAGACTTGTCTTTATTATTGCGTTTTTCATATAGAAGCTGAAGGTTTGTTAAGGCTAGTATATCCTTAACATTCCCTATTCATTTCACCAAAATCCATTAAATTAACCAATTCTTTTATTGCTAAATTCATTTGGAAAAATAAAACCCATTACTTACATTAATCTCAATTAAGAATGTGACAATGTGGGTTTGACAGCCATGGAATTTGAGTCTGTCATCGCTGCTTTTAGAATTATATGGTTGAAAGAATGTATACCGTATCCTCAAACTATATGGTATCATATACCTAACAAAATTTTTAGTAAAGTTGTAGGGATTGACCTCCCATGAGATGTAATTTTAAGGTATCTAAAATTCCTGTAAAGATTTTTGCCTTCCACAAAGAAGGCCTACAATTCCTTTTCGTGGAACAACAGGGCTATCACCATTTACAGAAAATCAATCTTTAAATCAGATTGGTTTGATAATTGTATAATTTTGTTTTTGACCCTTTCTGGTTCATTTGGTTATTTGATTTCCTTTGCTAACTTCATGAGAAAGTGTCATTTTTGTTTGTAGAAAGGGATATGACAAAATCAGCAATGCAATTCCCACATCTTTACTGAGATCAATACAAGGCACAATTCTATCAGGTTACATCTGTTTGCTGTCTCCAAAAGTCCGAGATGCCAATCTGTTGAATAAAAAAATGTGACTATAAAATAGCTACTCTAGTTTGTAAGGAAAAAAATATTTTTTTTTTAACTCATATTCTGTTACAGAACTAGAAGTCTCACTAGGGAGATGGCCCTTTTCCTTTTAGTTAGAGTGTCCTTTTTCCACTAAAGCCAAAAAATATATATATTCTCGCGTTCCTTTTTCCTGATGTTGCTATCACTGGGGATTGTGACATCTACCACTACCGCCTTCTTATCCCGCTTGTCGACCACCACAATATCCGGTTGATTAGTCACCACCATCTTATCTGGATCTGGAAGTCCCACAGGATCTGAGCTCGGTTGTTCTCAATCAACTTAGAGGTGTTGCCCAGTTTGATCCTGGAACCTCCAGTCCATACTTGGCACAGATGTTTTTGTATACTATGCCGGCCACTTGGCAAGGTATGCCTTACCTGCCAGCATCTTGCACCCTACTGTTATGTGCTGCACTTTCTCAGGGGCATCTTTGCACAGTCAGCACCTTGGGTCCTGTCTGGTGTGGTAGGCCTCGGCCTCTATCGATCTTGTTTTCATGGCCTGTTCTTGTGCTGTCCCTCAGACCAGCTTTCTGCAGCCACTGGTATGCCCACGATATCAGTCGGTGGTACATCCCATGCAGGGGCTTGTCCCTCCATGATGGTCTCTCTTCCTCTTCCTTCTCCTCACTGGGTTTCTGCTGCCTGAGGCATTCACATAGCAGGTCATCACTGGGGGCCATCTTCCTGATGTATTTGTGGATCTGGGTTGTTTTGATTGCAGTTGTTTCATCTTGGATAGTGGCTCTGACACTCATTAATCCTCAGCCTCCCTCTTTCTGCTTTGTGTACAGCCTCAGGGTGCTGGACTTCGGGTGAAACCCTACATGCATGGTGAGGAGTTTCCTTGTCTTGATATCTGTGGCTTCTATCTCCTCCTTTGGCCAGGTTATTATACCAGCAGGGTATATGATGACGGGCAGGGCATAGGTGTTGATGGCTCGGATCTTGTTTTGACCAGTCAGCTGACTTCTCAGGACCTGCCTTACTCTGCATAGGTATTTGGCTGTAGCTGACTTCCTTGCAGTCTCTTCATGATTACCATTTGCCTGTGGGACCCCAAGGTATTTGTAGCTGTCCTGAACATCTGCTATGTTACCTTCTGGTAGTTCAACCCTTTCAGTTGTGATCATCTTGCCTCTCTTTGATATCATTCAGCTACACTTCTCTAGCCCGAATGACATGTCGATGTCATTGCTGTAGATCGTGGTGATGTGGATCATTGATTTGATGTCTTACTCACTGTTCGCATACAGCTTGATGTCATCCATGTAGAGGAGGTGGCTGATCGTTGTTCCATTTCTGAACCGGGATCCGAATCCACTCTTTGTGATGATCTGGCTGAGGGGGTTCAGGCCAGTGCAGAACAGCAGGGGGGATAGGGCATCTCCTTGGTATATGCCGCACTTGATATTAACCTAGGCAATTGGCTTTGAATTGACTTCCAGGGTAGTCTTCCACAGCCCCATTGAGTTCTTTATGAAGGCTTAGTGTCCTGTTGATCTTATATAGCTCCAAGCACTCCAGTATCCATGTACAGTAGTGTTCAAAATAATAGCAGTCCAATGTGACTAACCAGATTAATCCAGGTTTTTAGTATATTTTTTATTGCTACATGGCAAACAATTTACCAGTAGGTGCAGTAGATTCTCAGAAAACCAACAAGACCCAGCATTCATGATATGCACGCTCTTAAGGCTGTGCAATTGGGCAATTAGTTGAAAGGGGTGTGTTCAAAAAAATAGCAGTGTCTGCCGTTGACTTTACAAACTCAAAACTATTTTGTACAAACTTTTTTGTTTCTAGGATTTAGCAATCCTGTGAATCACTAAACTAATATTTAGTTGTATGACCACAGTTTTTTATAACTGCTTCACATCTGTGTGGCATGGAGTCAACCAACATGTGGCACCTTTCAGCTGTTATTCCACTCCAAGATTCTTTAACAACATTCCACAATTCATTTACATTTCTTGGTTTTGCTTCAAAAACAGCATTTTTGATGTCACCCCACAAGTTCTCGATTGGATTAAGGTCCGGGGATTGGGCTGGCCACTCCATAACATTAATTTTGTTGGTTTGGAACCAAGATTTTGCTCGTTTACTAGTGTGTTTGGGGTCATTGTCTTGTTGAAACACCCATTTCAAGGGCATGTCCTCTTCAGCATAAGGCAACATGACCTCTTCAAGTATTTTGACATATGCAAACTGATCCATGATCCCTGGTATGCGATAAATAGGCCCAACACCATAGTAGGAGAAACATGCCCATATCATGATGCTTGCACCACCATGCTTCACTGTCTTCACTGTGTACTGAATTCAGAGTTTGGGGGTCGTCTCACAAACTGTCTGCGGCCCTTGGACCCAAAAAGAACAACTTTACTCTCATCAGTCCACAAAATGTTCCTCCATTTCTCTTTAGGCCAGTTGATGTGTTCTTTGGCAAATTGTAACCTCTTCTGCACATGCCTTTTTTTTAACAGAGGGACTTTGCGGGGGATTCTTGTAAATAGATTAGCTTCACACAGACGTCTTCTAACTGTCACAGTACTTACAGGTAACTCCAGACTGTCTTTGATCATCCTGGAGCTGATCATTGGCTGAGCCTTTGCCATTCTGGTTATTGTTCGATCCATTTTGATGGTTGTCTTCCGTTTTCTGCCACGTGTCTCTGTTTTTGCTCTCCATTTTAAGGCATTGGAGATCATTTTAGCTGAACAGCCTATAATTTTTTGCACCTCTTTATAAGTTTTCCCCTCTCCAATCAACTTTTTAATCAAAGTACGCTGTTCTTCTGAACAATGTCTTGAACGACCCATTTTCCTCAGGCTTTCAAAGAGAAATGCATGTTCAACAAGTGCTGGCTTCATCCTTAAATAGGGGCCACCTGATTCACACCTGTTTTTTCACAAAATTGATGACCTCACTGATTGAATGCCACACTGCTATTTTTTTGAACACACCCCTTTCAACTAATTGCCCAATTGCACAGCCTTAAGAGCGTGCATATCATGAATGCTGGGTCTTGTTGGTTTTCTGAGAATCTACTGCACCTACTGGTAACTTGTTTGCCATGTAGCATATAAAAATATACTAATAACAGTGATTAATCTGGTTAGTCACATTGGACTGCTATTATTTTGAACACTACTGTATGTGGCATACATGTTGTTTAAGTGTAATCAATTATCTTCAATGATGTTTGAATTGAATTTTTAGCAAAACAAATTCCATTATTTTTCTTTCAAGTACAAACTGGCGTAAAAAGTGAAGACACATTTATTGACATAAATGTTAAGGTTACTGACGGGTTGAGATTGACCAAATTTTTGAAGGTCCTCATTGATGAATTTTAATTTTAAGAGCCTTATTGGCAGTTTGACAAAATAACTGTCCAAATGTCAAAATGGGGCGATTATTTCCACTTGAAGCAATTTTAACTTTGTACCGGTCTCTTTTTGAGCCTCATGTAACTGATTTATTGTTATACTTCTCCAAGTTATCTCTTAGAACTTAAGACACTGCAAAAGAGGGTTATTTCTGCCATATCATGGTCTAAGGGAAATGCTCCTGTTGACTCTCCTTTCTATCTTTATGGTCTTCTATGGTCTTCTAAATGTAACATTTTTCAAAAGGTCTGTATAATGTATAACATCGACACGAGCTTAACAATAGTATTGGTGACCTTATTCTGATTTTCCACCCTTCTGATACAGAATACTAGGAATAAACACTTTAACACACACTAAGAGGTAAGACTCATATACTAAAATTGTTTACAGAAACAAATAATTTTGACGAAAAATTGGCAAAAATGTAATGACATTCTGATGGCTACAACTAATAGGCATTTTTGGCTGAAGGTTAAGACCAAAATCTAAAGCTGCAGCCAAAATTAACACAGAATATAACATAGCGTTCCTGCCACCAAAGGTACTGTGTAAACTGCATTTCTTTTATTTTTTTTTTTTCCTTCAATAATCAGTCTAGTAGACCTCTTCGTATCAGGTAACAGTGAAATGTTGTTTTGTTAAGTTCTGTGTGCTCGAGTTTGTGGAGCCCTGCTTAATATGTGATTCGCGTCTACTTAGCAGCTTAAATACACGCGTGCCAGTGAAGAGAATACACTAATTTCATTTGCAACGTCTCGCTGTTCCCTTGTTACCAAAAACAGTAATGATCATGCACTCGCACAAATGCAACTCGGTAAAAGCGTAACTCTCATGATCTCAAAACAGGTCTGTAGCACAGACCTTAGGAAAAACACTTTGCAAAACGATTCAACGTTCTATTATTTAACAAAAACTCATGACGCATCTTTACTACATGTCAATCTTCTACTGAACAACTTCTATCAAGATGTTACTGTGAAGAGATATACTTAAAATGAATTTATATCTAGAACTATTATTTAATTAAAACATATAGCCATCTTATTTTTTTTTCACTTTTATTTGTAACACCAAACTGGTATGTTACACAAGGCTGTTATGATTAGAGTTGACCTTTAAGACAGTTAATTTCTCTGAATCTCTGCTGCTCTCTGGGGACAATTTAGTTTAATGACATGCTCCTAAAAATTAGCCTCCTACGATTTCTTATATTCAAGTATTTCCCAAGTTACTATCAAACCTTTATAATATCCTGAGCAGATTTTTTTTTTCCCCCAGATAGATCACATTTTCTTTACCAAATGGTGGAAAGTTACTACTTACTTGGATTCTATACTTTTGAGATACTTGTGTTTTCCTTTACTCTTTTCATTCAAGGTATGTCTACTCTGCTCAATTTCAGATGGAAATATTGAACTTCTTACTTCACTAATTAGTTTTTAACACAGCATTGAAACGACAATCAATAGGCAACACCAGTCTCGGACTTTAGTGTATTTATTTACTAGTTTGATAAAATTGCAAAAAATTACACAAAAAGTATAAATTAAGTCCTGTGTAGCTCAAGGATACCAAGTGTATGGATTACACATACAATTCCAATATAACCCTGCATAGTGAACAGTCATACACCTTTGTCTCTAATGACATCTGATAAGTTCTATCTGAGGATGTTTTTCCAATATTCCATCTTTCCCTTTCTGCTTTAAAAAAACGGACAAGACATTAAATTACCATGCAAACAATTCAATATTTCCAATATATGAGGTAGGGCAAAACGAAAATAATTGAATAAAGCAGATGTAAACTTAAGTATCTATTGTCCATTTTGACGTGAAAAATAATCATATAGTGTGCCAGGCAACGACAAAACAGGCCTTGTATCCATAAAAAAAAACTGTCGGAAAAATGCCAAACCATTTTTCTTCCACAGTATTGGTTCTATCACAGCCCTAGCGGTCATCGAGCAGCAACCATCTCCCATGAACCGAGTGCCTGTATCCCTCTACCCCAGGGCAGGGTCGGGACTGGCACCGATGCCAAGCCAATGGCTAACATCAACTGCCACAGCAGATAAAATTCTGCAGATCCACAAATAATCAATCGGGGGTTTCTAGCTGACCTCACTGATATCCATATAATCAACTACTGTATGGTGACATTGTACCATCACGTTTCAATCACAGAACAACGCACCCATACATCTCCCACACATCTCCCACCCCCGGTATACTCCCCCTCATTTTATCTGGTTCGTGCTTTATCTTTCAGCAGGTTGTAATGCCATTGCTGTTGAAACTTGACTGCCCAATACCCTTTTAACGCACAGGACCGAGGGCTCGCCAAATGGTAATATGTATAATAAAAGACTCACTCTCCGAATAAATTGCAAGGACATTGGGTTGATACAGGTAGACTTGGAGGACACAGCAAGCAACTGCCAGAGGGTAACACTGAGGTTTACAAACAATGCACATATCCATCCATCCATTTTCTACCGCTTATCCTGTTAGGAGTCGCGGGGGGGGGGCTGGAGCCTATCTCAGCATCTTCGGGCGAAGGCGGGGTCACCCCGGACAAATTCACACCTACGGGCGATTTAGTGACCAATTAACCCCCCGTTTGAATGTTTTTGGACTGTGGGAGGAAGCCGGGGGAGGAACATGCAAACTCCACACAGAAACGCCCAGGCTCGGAATCGAACCCAGGATCTTCTTGCTGCGAGGCGGCTGAAGCGACAGTGCTAACCACTGCACCACACATATCAACCATCGTAAATACGAGAGATTCACCGTTTAAACAAAAATCGTTACCCCATCTGTTTAATTGGAGCATACACCATTGTCCGTCCTAACACCACTGGCAACAGAATTAGGACACGAGGCCAGCTGACTGGGCGAAGTGTGGTAATGTGCAATATCCTATTCAAAAGCACCACCACCGATCCAATGTCAGGCTTTTAACATAATAGACACAACATCACCATATAGGTGGCCTTACGCTTAAACACGAAAAAAATAAATGCAAACCGGCATCTCCTTACCTCAGGCGGTGCGTCGAACCAAGTTCCACGTAGTAGCCATGTTCGGAACCGTTCTACGTCCACACAAACCGAGCCCCCTCCCCTGGGTCAGTGGTCCGTCTACGGCGAAAATCCAAATGTTCGGCACAATAATTTGGCGGTAAAATCCAAATGAGATTAGTTACCAGTAAAAACGTTTTCTTCGCAGCTCAGAGACACGTTGATGGGCTCTGATTGCTGGGAAAGTGCGGCATATCGTGCCTAAGCGAAGGTAGGCAACAATCGCCTTCAACCAAACCACAAAGCAGTTTTTCTGCTTTTCAGCTAACGTCATTTACATATTGTTTATCTGAACGGTACAATTCTAGCGCGGACTGCTAATTAAGAACCCCCTCGTCTAGTTAAATTACTTACATTACATTGAGCTAATGTCAATATAAGCCAGATAGCAAGTAGCTCAAAAAGCGGGCTGTATAATAAGCACTGCTATCAGAATTTTTGAGGACATTCTGCACACCGCAGGCCGATAGACATTACATGCAGACAGTATGTACAACTAAATATATTTGCAGGCATAGCTAAGGTTAGCTATGCTGGCCATTCCCCTCAGTGCTGTCAGAATCGGTCAAAGGACAGGGGCTGCAGTATGAGCGCATTCCCGACAGCTGGGAAGTATGGCCTGGCGCGTTCCAGAGAAAATTTCAACAAAATGGCTGCCCCAACATATCTAACCAAAACACAGGGCAATCCAACAAGTAATTTAAATCAGGACGTTGTCTTTCCCCGTTTAGATATAACATACTATAGGAACCACGACCCAAGAAAGACAAGAAAATTAGTTTAGCTGCCGATAACAGGGTGAAAGTGTATGAAACTTGATTAAACTTACATCCGCTGTATCAGTTGAAAATCTACTTCACTTATTCTATTTAGTAAACCTAAGCATCATCATAGTAGCAGATACACGTGGTGCCCCCCCCTCCAATAACAGTGGGCTGCCAGACCATCAAGGACTTAATTTCTCCAAGTGTCAGCTTTAAAAATAACGTATTTAAGAACCAAAATAGACTCATGTTTGTTAATATGTTAACAGCTCATTTACAGTGTCAAGTTAAATTTCTAATTTCTAAATGTCTAAAGGTTTAGTCAAATCAACAACAGGAATCAAACAGCAACAGTTTATTAAGTCAAGGGTTCTCATTTGTTAAAATTAAAAAAGGGAATTTAAAAAAACGGTTCTGTACACTTTTTCAAGCACTACAAAATACAACCATTCTGCTTCAGGCTTTGCCAGTACACAATTTATAATAGTAGTATCAAATTAATTGGAAAAGAGAGCAGCAGACAGTTGTAATTGGTCAGTTTCCCAAAACTTCCACACTTCATTTCTTCTGTTTATGAGGTGGTCTACAGACAGAGACAGAGAGACAGAGAGAGAGAGACAGAGACAGAGAGAGAGAGAGAAGTGAAAACAAAATGTTACATTTTACAATGAGAGGCTCAAGGAGTTTTGCCTTCAATACTTCAGCAGTCAACAAATGAAAAAGACAAAGCAGCGTGCCTTGCCCGTCTGATCGTAGGCTTGACCCTTATCATCCTGCCAACTTCTGTAGAAGCTGTGATGTCATTCAGTTCAAATGTCAAAAATTAATTACATAAAAGCAGATGGAAGACATGTTGCACAAGTATCAGACTGACAGCCAAACAAATGATTCACTGCTCCGCATATTAATGCTATGCATTTACATGTGACATTCTGCAATAACAGTGGCAGTAATTTCATTTATGTACACAGTCTTTTATGCTGGCTGCAGTGCCAATAGCTTTGTAAATTTAGTCAAGAAACCAGTTAGTTAACCAAACTCGAGGCTTGCCTTAAGGACAAAAAAACCTGGATGAACTGCAATTTTTCTGCTGTTTAAACTCTGGGAGTTACCTTTGATCAGGATTTTTCCTTTAACTCCAACATAAAACAAATCTCAAGGTCTGCTTTCACTTTTAACACTAAATATCAGACACATTTCATCGAGAAAAGAAAGAAAAACAATCAGTCGATGCATTTGTTACTTCCCAACTGGACTACATCTCTATTAACAGGCTACCTCGATAAGTCTCTAAAGACCACATTTGATCCAGAATGCTGCTGCATGTGTACTGACAAGATATATAATTTCTCCCATATTGGCTTCTCTGCATTGCTGCCTTTCAAGTCTAAAACAGAATTTAAAATCCTTCTCACTTACAAAGCCTTGATAGCCAGACCCAGAGTGTTATTACTGAACGTATATTCCCCATTACCCCACTAGATGCTTACACTCATGATTCAGAACTACTTGTGGTTCCCAGATTGTCTAAAGGTAGAATGGGAGCTAAAGCCTTCAGATAAAGTTCCTCCCTTTGTAAACCATCTAGTTTTGGTCTTTGGAGCAGATACTCTCCCTACATTAATAAGCTTAAAACTTTCCTTTTTGATAAAGCTTTGTGGGACTGTGGGACTTCCCATTATGCACTGAGCTCCTGTCCTACTCATATTCATGCCATACAATCAACATATACTAATTTTACTTCTTCCCCAGAGTCTTTGTGCTTTCTAATCTCAGAAGGTCTCATGGATCATGGTTTGTCATTTTAGCAGCCCTACTTGATGTCTATTTTTATTCTTATTAGCCTCATCATCTATTTTATAATATTGTAGAATAATACTGCAGTAATATATGCTAGGCTGAAGTTGCTGAGGCTACTACTATCACAATCAGTAACAGTACAGCTGTTCCTATTAATTCAATCCCATCTTAATCATTTTATTCAAATTCATTGTGGTGATGTATAGAGGCAATATGCTAAAAACTGTCTTTTTCCAAATACCTAGCTGTAAATAAAACTTAATCGACTTTACTTCTGTGTTTTGTGCTCCACTGTGGCTAGGCCAAATAGCTCTATACAGAGGAGAGGAATAATAAAACAGATGCATGAGCTGACCAGCCCTTTCTATTACGTTATTCGGCTTTGTTATGCTGCCTCCAAAAAATGATTGACATAGCCGACATAATAAAATGCATTTAAAACAAAACAAAAAAGAAAAAAAAACAACTACCTTACCATTGATGGCAATTTATAGTCATCTTCAAGCTCACTCTCATTCTCTTATCAGAATCAGATTTTATTACAAGGTATGTGTAAACATACTAGGAATTTGACTCCGGTGTTTCTGTCTTGGACACGTGAATTTTAATCTCTACCGATGTGGCCTTTTTTTTTTTTTTTTTTTGGAACAGCATTTGTTTGTCTGTGGCTAGGATAACTCAAAACATTGTGCTCCGATTGTTATGAAAAACAAGTGACTCAATTTTGGGACACAGCTGGATCAGGATATAAATTTAGAAATTTTGGAAGGATTTTTCAATTTTGTGAGATGGGTCACCATGCCTTGGCAGAAGTTTTTGCTCTGAGTTCTCATTGAATAATTGAGTATTTGTCAAGTGTCTTGAAAAACTAGTAACTTAACTGACCAGTGGTTTGTGATTTTTCACTTTGTGCCAAGAACACTGAATTCCCTAACACCTCCTGGTTAATTAAAATATGAACGAATAACTGTTCATTTGGTAAATGGTAATAGTTTAAAAAAGTTTATTGGGCAGAACAATCTGATATTGGCATACCTATAAATCCCCACCACCACAGCATGGTCTCTCTCATAGGGCTCCAGTGTGAGCTGCTCTTGTGGTTTCATGTTCTCAGCACTCATTTTCTTCACTTCTGAGGCAAACACTGCTTCTGGAGTCGCTGTCGAGTCAATACAGTTAGCCTGGGGAAAGAAAAAAGTATTTAAAAGCAGCAGTCAATTTGATTAGAAGTAATGCAAACAAATATTGTTACAGTATGATATAAAAAAATTAATTTCTCAACCGAATCATTTTACACATCTTTTTATGGTTATGCGGATGGCAACAATGGAACGTCATAGCCATCTCTGGAAATAACAGCCTAGGTCCAACACTAACTGTGAGCAGCCGAAAGACATGACATTTGGCCTTAAAGTTTAACTCCAAAAGTATGGACATTGTTTAATACCCATATACATATGGGTATTACAAACTTTAAGGAAAGACAAAGGTAGAGATGAACAAAGTTGTACACAAACTGTCATGGACAGCTATTGTATTATGGTAATCTGAACTGCTCATCAAATATAATTTGAATAAAGAACTTAATATTCAAATGCTGAACTCACTATTCACGTGTTTTTAATTTAATAAATGTCTTTGCTACCGCAGAATCTCATCCTTCTTGCCTTGGGCTCTAATTTACTCACATTTTAGAAACAAAGTCTTTAGGCAGCCTTTGGTATTCTCAGTGAGAGACATACATAGATTTTGCTCTGCTGCTCTGCTGCTCTGAACTTTCAGCCGCCTGCAGTAATTGCTGAGTAACTTCATTTTTTTCATTACTCTGATCATGAAATTAATACACACAATATAAATATACAATTGTAATATAAATATAAAGTCATGTGAAAATTCAGATATTGCCAAATACCCTACTAAAAATCCTTAAATAGAAATAGTTAAACATAAAGTAAGGCAAATTCAGCCCAAAGAAACACTAATAACTCCTTGAACTTTCTCAATTTACTAGTTTCCAAACAATCCCTTTAATCAGACAGTCACTCTTTCATAAGGCTTTTGAGACAGGTGCCTGATAAACATCACTTAACCAGTAAGTTTTAACTCTTCAAACATTACTTGGAATGTCAGGTTTAAAAATCTGTACGT
>KV751348.1:255489-291604 GCA_001698575.1 Mola mola
TCCCTATAGCTCCTGTCAAATCAGCAAATCAATCACAGTTCCAGATTCATTAAAAAAAACAGCCCAAAGGCACTTTTAAGAGCCAACCTCTGTCTATCCATCTCTCTTTTAAATCTCTATCTCCTTTTCTTTATCTCAACATTTCACCTTATCTCTTAATTTTCTTCATTCTTTCTGTTTGTCAGTCTGTCTGTCATTAGTGTGTTATCAGTATCTGTGTCTTTATCTGTTTGTCTTTATATACAGTATATGTCTTTTTGTGTTGTCTGTCAGTTGTACCTGTCTGTCCATTTCTGGATAAGAATGGCCAAAAAAATTCCCCTGACCCCAAGGATCCCCACTACAAATAGGGGAGATGTATGGCTCTTCAGTTTAAGCATGACTACATTGTTACTGAAGCAAGGGTAAGGATTTTGTACTTGAACTACATGAATTTGTAGAGTGCTTGAATTCAAAAGATTTCATACAGGTATACAGCATGATGCAAATGAGCAAGTATATCCGAACATATTCTGTAGTATGTATAGAAATGTTGTGCAGACTCAAGGTCTAATGACTTTAAAAATAATTGGAACATTGTTGGCAGGAGTTTAATCAAAAACTGTTTCACCAGCCAACAGTTACTACAATCTGTGTTTAGATAAATGGTGAAAAAGGAAATAGTTTCCCACAAGTCTTGAGTGCTTAGTTGAAGGCATCTGGACTCCTTTTTGGTTCTGAAGACATTTCATTTCTCATCTGAACGGCTTCTTCAGCTCTAAACATTTGATGGGGAGTTCCCAGTATTTAACCAGTGGTAGGGTTGTTAAGGTTGTCACCTGATTTGTTGACCCTCTCTCTGTATGCACGATGAAAGTGTAGTTTTGAGGTGTGACTCATTAACACCCCCCCAATTCACCTGACTCCAGGTGAGACTCATTAATGAGTCATTGCCCTGCTCTGCCATAATGTGAGTCATTAGGGTCAAATAAGGCAAGATTTAAAAGAAGTACTAAAAGGGATGACAGGACTGCATTGATCGGTGTCGGGGCCGCTACCCCTGTATATTGAGGGTCTTTCCATTTTGATGTAGATGGCCTCCTTCACTCCTCTCTCAAACAGTCTTCTCTGTGTACATAGAGATGACTTTATTAATCCCCATAGGGAAATTAATGTCACAGAAGCAAGATTGCTCACACACATTATTTCTTAACTGACCAAGCATGTCAATTCAATAGGACATCACACTGTGTCTGCAACAAGAGTCTTTCCCCAACTACAGAAAAAGAATTGTATCAGGTACGGGGTCTGGGGATCCAATAATGCAGAGACACACAGGGAGCTTTCTGACTCAACGTCATTTCACTTAAATGAGGTCCAAACCGGGAAATCAAACTAGACAGCAAAGGTACAGTTAAGGAATAGGCAAACTCAGTAGTCGGGTTACAGAACAATGATCAAAACACAAGGACCTCACAAAGAAGATACACTGAGACTGCTCACTCAGAAGACAAGACAATCTGGCACTGAAGGAAAGGGACAAGAGGGTTCAATACACAAGGGAGAGGTAGACAATTAGACACAGGTGAGACACATTAGGGAGGAGAGGCAATCACACACACCTGAGGGACAAGACTTGACAGGACATGGGGAATAGACACAAACAAAACTTCAAAGTAAAACAGGAAACACAGAATGAACCTCACCGACAGACACTTGACACTAACGGACCCGGACAGATTGTACACAAAACCATGACAAATGCACAGGGCACAATGGCTCACTGAATGATGCTATGAGGGTGTTATGAAAATAAAATAATATGAATAAAATAAATCATATTTTGTACCCACCACATTTCAATCCAGTTTGAGTTATGTTACACACTCTAAACAGTTATTAAAGGCCTGTCTTTTTGAGCTTGTTGTTTGATGATTAAGTTGATTGCAGTTACTTGAAAAGAGTCTGCCGAACATCATTTAAGGGTTTACTTCAATTTGTCACATGTCTTTAGGTTTTGAGTACTGTTGGAGGTAATGTCAAATGACTATTAGAGGTCACATTGACAGATTGAAAGAGCAGAGCACTCCCTGAGAGTCAGGTGTATAAATTAGACACCAGTAGGCACTGAAATCTGTCACTGCAGTTAATTCCTTTACACAAGTACCTTTAACAATGTAATTCCTCATTTCAATACACAGAAAGCAGCTGAGGAGAGGAAGTGTGCACGCTCTGGAGGAGACCCTCCACAGAGTTATAAAAGCAACAGTGGAGGACAAGGCAAGCCAAGGTGGAGGTGTGGAGGGAGATGCAAAACCTCAGCAACAGGTTAATCAGGTAATATGTATGTATGTAAATTGTATGTAACAGTATGTAAATTGACCAATTATTTAATTAATCATAATTTTAAGACTGCAGTCATTAGGTTTGATCTTATTAATAAACATTTTATTTACCCGGAATAGGCTTGCTTAGGGCATGATGCTTAATGCCCTGCTCCATAGGCTAACATGCATGAGTTTTGGGTTAGGAGAAAACTTGGTTTCCCAGAGCACACCCACATGAATGTAAAAAGTAAGCATCTTCTTGTTAAGAAGTGGCAAAGCAAACTTATTGTCAAACAATATAGAGTAGCTTCTGCTGAGTGTGTGGGGTTTGAGTTAATGATCTAGGATTATTTATTTTTGATGATTGTGTAATTCTACCCAAAGTGCAAAGAGTGTCTTCCAGGTGAGTGGTTTTGTGGGGACAGTGATAAATGTCATCACAAAAAACAGCCACTTCACAAAAGGGAATGTGTGATTCATGGTTTTTATAAAGCCATTCCACCCACCAACCAATTGCATCATATGGATATTGCACTCATGCACTCAGTTTTACATTTCCTTTACTATATCTGTACCTCTTGTGCATGTTTTTGGCTGCAGTACATTTTTCCTGTGGTTGAGTAGTTCAGTGATAAACGTGTACCCCCCTTCAAAAGAAACTGGCAGAAGACAAACACCTTCTTCAGGAGATCAGGAAGTAGGAGTAGATCGAGAACATTGTTGTGCTAGACTCTGAAACAAACACTGAAGTCACTGTGAAGGAGCATTCCTTTTAGGGAGAGAGTATTGTGTACCCAGTATGGCTAGGGGAAGTTCATGAAAGTGGTATGTCACTTTTCAAATGCTTTTTTGGAATATTGTTTTGACATAGACTATACTAAAGTCAGTCATGTACATAATATATATATTGAGTCATTTAGTGTTTTTATTCTACTGTGCAAGCTTGCCTCATGTAATCATGCACCTTTTTTTTTTCTAGCGTCATGAACCAAAAATATATGACCGAGTGATGCTAACAACACACCTGCAAGAGGAAAAGATATTTTGGTGTTGGAGATAGTGCAGTATTGCACGTGGATTCAGAACCTGGCGGTAGTTCTCAGGACAAAATTGCTGAAGAGCGTAAGCTGAAACAAAAATGTAGCTATCCATTTAGACTGTGTGTTTTATCAGTTAGTCAATCCATAGAAGAGCTATGGTTATTGCTCTGTTTGCTGTGGTCATCTGGCTTTTACAGATGAAAACACTTACATATACAATGCCTGTAGCCAAATTGTTAACATTAAAATATGTCCTGATGTGTTACATGAGTAGCACAAGAGTAGTACTGTGTTTTATATCACTCCTTCTCAATATAAAGAATAGCTAGCTGGTCAGCATCATCACACAGACTTTTTACTTGATGAATGCCCTTGAATGCTTAAAGTGTATTTCTTAAGCACATCCTAAGTGGAAAATAAAATAGTACACTTGAAACAGCTAATACAGCTGCCTTGTTGCCACTGCAGGACCTTTTGCCTTAGAGGTAACATGGCAAACTCCTTGATATGTATATTGATATGTATACAGTATATGCTGTATATATTCCTATTGTAACTGGACTGCCAGACATATAGCATGCATACTTATGGTTGAAATATGTGCATGTTAACTACGTTTAAAATAATTTGATCACATTTAATGATTGATGGTATTATAAATGAGTAATTTAAATATTTTTCAAAATAAATTTTAGTTATATGTTTAGTTTTCAGTTTTTGATTGCGCATTAGAAAGTTTTTCATTGTCTTTGGAGCAGTAAATTAATTTTCTTGATAAAGATTTGTCATAATACCTCTGATGACATGGCCAATTTAAATTTATTGCTAAATAAATGTTGACCCCACATTGCCATCGACTTCAACCAACTTTAAAATTTTGGCCCCCTCAGTAATTGAATTCAACACCCTTGCTTTAAAGAGTGAGCAACATCTATCAAGTTGGTTTATACAGTAACTGGCTTGGTACATGCAATGATGCATGTACTTGCCAATCATCCTATTATATTGCTTTTGATAGAAGATAACCTTCTACTCCTTCAGGTTATGTGGCCTCTTGGACAAATTCATACTATAGAATATGTCTATAATGTAATCTCTGTATTGTACAATGTAGAAAAGAGAGATGAAGGACTTTACTCTCTGCCAAGAAGACATCTTTCAGAGGTGTCCCCGAAGCTCCAAGTGGTCCTCAAACAGTACAAGACTGCTTTAGGTCCAGAGGCTCCTGTCCTTCTGCAAAGAGGAAGAGGAAAATGGCCATAGCAACCCAGAAACCAGTGATGACAAAGAAGGAAACCCTGGTAATTTATTAATGGACTCTTCATTCATTTATTCATTCATTTTCTACCGCTTATCCCGTTGGGGGGGCGGGGGGGAGCCTATCTCAGCATCTTGGGGCGAAGGCGGGGTACACCCTGGACAAGTACCCGGAGAAAACCCACGCAGACACAGGGAGAACATGCAAACTCCACACAGAAACATCCTGACCCGGAATCGAACCCAGGACCTTCTTGATTAATGGACTCATATTTATTTATTTGCAAAACAATGTACAGAAGTTTTTTCAACTAATGCTGAACACACTTTGTTCATGTAAGACAGTTCATCAACTGAAGTTTTTCTTCTTCCACTCTGTTGTTTTGTCCCCCACCAGGATTACGCACACAAAGAATTAATGAGTATGCTGACTGGCAGAAGGATTTAGCTCATTTCAATTCAGTTTGCAAACTTGCATCAGTATTCGGATAAGGTCACTCAAAGGCACCATGTCTGATCACCTTGACCACTCAAGGCAATTAACACTACAAGTCTGCATTCACCCATTCACACATAATTGGCAGTGACTACCTCCCAGGTTGACAACTGCTCATTATGAGCAGTAGAAATTCATACACCGATGGTGGAGCAATGGAAGCAATTTTGTGATTCTTGCTCTAGAACACTTTGACAATTAGACTGCACTGAGCTTGGAATAAACAACCAACCTTCCGATCATTGGACGACACTCTATTCTACTGTCTGTAGACATAGTCACTATTGGGGGAACTCTCAAATAATGAACGGAATAGTTTTCACTCATTTGACCAGCACCACTAAGACCAATGTGTTTCCACCCCCCTAAAACGTAATAAGATATCCACATTTTAATCATTACTGCTTGTAATGTATTGTAAAACTACAATTCCTTTTGGACATGCACCATACTTTGTTTTAAAGCTGATGTTACATTTGTAGTTCTCTAGATGCACGAACAAGTAAACTCCATTTAGGACACGTCTGACGTCGTTGGGCCTCAAAATTTTAATATAAAATGAACAGTGGGGATGGGAAACTGTGCATCAGTATTCAAATAATTATGTTTTCGGAATGAGAATTTTAACAACTTCCATAATAACCTTTGCGGAGGTTTGTGGGGACGGAGTCTTTTACAATCCAGAGTAGATGGCAACATACAGTATATGTTTGTGGAATTTTTTAAAATCTTTTTCAGAAAAATGCACCAGCTATACATCTAGATTAAAACATATCTATGGCTTCTGGCCTTGACTTGTAGCAAAGGGAGTACATTGCATTCCTTCTGTTATCTTTGCAGCTGTGTCTCTCATATGTGTGAACCCTTCGTACCACGGGGCTAATTCTTGATCCAAAACTCATCCACCTGCAGGATACTGTCTATTTTGGTATTAAGCACATTAATATATCAATTAGCATAATGCAATAGCTGTAAGTAAAAATAGAAATAACCTAACACTGCACACTGCTCAGATGATACCCAGCTAACATCAATATCCTAGAGTTGGCTAAAGTCTTCCTAAAGGTCAGAAAATCTCCTGCCTGTTCCACACTGCCTGTTAGGTAAGTGTAATAAATGTCACTAACAGGGCAGACTCTATCCAACTAAGACAAACATAGACAGTCTGATGGAGCACATTGAGCCTGTAAAAAAAACTGTAAAAAAAAAAAATACAAAAAAAATCTGTAGATTGTAGAAACAGTAAAACCCTTTCTAGCATCATGGAAAAAACATATTAGTACAGCTGATTTTACAGTTGTGGCTGGAGTTTTTAAGTATGTATTTACTCAAATCAAGATCAAAGTATTTACCATTGAAAAATACACTGTTAAAACACATATTAAACGCATAACTACATTAATTTTAATGGTTTAAAAAAAAAAGCTTAAACAACATTTTACCATTAAAGAAACACTGTTTAACTATATTATTCACATGAAAGTAGATGTAGCCTTAAAGTTAAGAAAGCTACAGTCACCAGAACTTTAATGAAGAAAATGCAGTAAAACCATTTCCTTTTTACTTTATGCTTAATAGTCAGTATAATAAAATACTTTTTTAATTCACATAAATTCCCCAACAACAGGCAGTAAGTAAAAGCACTGTCAACTGTACTTTAACTGTACTTTTAACAAAAATAATCTTATAGTAAAAGCTCTGACTTTGTAAAATAACACAAGCTTACTAAAACTACATACCTTGCGTATTAGAATAACAAATATACAAGAAAGGTGTATTTAATATTTTCACTAAGACAAAAGACAATGAAAATGAAGCAATGTTTTTAAGTACTTGGAGTGTCGTTGTCCAAAGAGAAGTAAAGAGAGGGGCAGTCCTGCCTGGCCAATAGTATATGCTGGACCTAACAATGTGGACATTTTTTGACACTTGAAAAATACATAAATATAGTACAGTAGTACGTAATATGATACAGTTCAGTTTAATGGTTAAGAGGAATGACATGGGATTGGCTGCAGATACCATAACTCAGACTGATCTTTTTGTTCACCTTCATGTGAACAGAAATACAATGCATGCCCTGGCTTCCTCCTACAATCCATTGGCATGAAAGGGAAATTATAAAGACCAGTAAATTGTCCAAGAAATGTCCTGCAAGGGGGCAGAATATGAAAGCCAAGGGTCCCACTGGATGGGGTGAAATAAGTTACCACATCCCAATGTGAATCCCAGGACCAAACACCAGCATTGGGGAGAGAGTAGAACGGAAAAGGTCTTAAAGCAAGAAAACATTTGATATATTCTGTATTGTACAAGCCAAAACATTACCTGTGGATACTGAGAAGCCAGGTGCCCTCTACTGATCTGACACTGCCAGTTCAGTGTTGCACAAGAAAAGGATATGATTTTGCATGCTTTCTTTTTGCAGTTGAACGTGCTGAATAACTGAAGAAGTTATAAGCACCTGAGATTAGTTTTTAGGGGTTAATACATGGTCTAAGTGCGATTTTAAATGAAATACCAAGTTTTCAACCAGTAGCGGGCGGTTGCTTTGCATATTTACTGTTTCATAATGTAGAAATTATAATTCTGGATATTCAGCTCTTGTTAGTTTGGATTGTTAACATGCGGATTCCTCTCCTCATCAGTTCCTCCTGCTCCACCTAGCCACATCCAGCCCTCGTCTGGTCCAGTCTTCTGCTGGATTTATCGATGGATGTGCAACTCTCTGACCACTTCTCTTTGGACTCTTTAAATCTGAATCTGCACTGAACTGAGAGGCGAAACGTCTTCAAGAAACTACAAGAAGTCCAGTAGCCTTCAACTTACACACCAAGACTACCATGAAATAGATGACTGAGAATCGTCACAGACATTCTGCCCTTATGGCTCACATTCAATTTAGAGCCAAGCATTTCCAGGATTACTGTTGCTGTTATTTTATCAGCTTGTTGGTCTCAGTAGTGATAGTTTGTAGTGCCAATTTCACATTCATTTTTCCACTCTGAGCAAATGTAAGGTCTGTGTGTACGTGTGTTTGTGTTTGTGTCTGTCTGTCTGTCCGTCTGCCTGTCACTTTGTCTTTCAGTGAATGAGTGACATACAGACACACAGACAACAGCAACATGCATTTCATGTACAACAGCTTATTACTTAAATGTGTTGAGGTGGCACAGTCAATCCACCAATCAGAAGAGGGGAACTTAGATTTAAATTAATCAAAAACAGCTGCTCACATGTAACTGACACCACACTCTAAATGCTGTTAAACACACTGAAGAAACTGCCAGGGAGAGCCCTCGGAAAAGTGATTGGTGTAGGAAAATAGTAGGTTGTATTGTGGAACTGACTACACTCTGAGCGTCCTGATATTGTCCTGAACAGATGGATATAAATTTTTTTTAAGTAGAGTTCCTAACTTGGCCACGAGAGTAAGAGAAATACCTATATCATTCTTGGTTTTGTCAACATTTTCTCTGCTCAGTTTATAATGGTTCCTTATGACAGTTGGCTGGTGGTCCTGTCACTTTCAGGCTCCCTGAACCAAAAATGTAAGTCTGTTTGATTCCAAAAGAATACTGGAAGAACCAAAAAACCAGGACAAAATTTTTTTGTGAAAAAATTGCCTATGTGATGTGAAAATTGTGGGCTCATGAACAATGTAAATGTAAGAGTAGGAGAAAGCTGGGACAGGCTTCTGCACTCTGAGCGATTATGTCATCCAGGCTAGCTCATGCAATACACAACATTTATAAAGTCAGAAAAGATCTGAAAAGAAACGAAAAATGCATGTTTGAGAAAACGGTTCTAATGATCTGAATGCCCTTTTGGACCCATAAAATTCTCAATCCCATGACCCATTCAAACTTTAAATCATGTTTCCACATTAATGTATCGCAACGTGGCATGGTTCAGTTCAGTGGCAGTGGCAGTTTAGTGGGTTTGAGTTCTTCTGAAGTCGAGTTTGCATTATCGCTTATTGGAAAACTGGGGCAAATATTTATTTGCGATTTTCTTGGAAACTGTTTGAACATTAACATACAAAAGTCATAGCACACCATTCCGGATCACACAAAAATTCAGCAAATGTCTGCTCAAGCATTTCCCTCGAACCTACCATCTTTGATGTCACAAACAATCCAATAAGCTCATTCCACTTTGCCACTGTGACATGATCAGAATTCTGGAAAATCAAAGTGATCCCACAAGGATACAGGTGAAACAGCAAGTTTCTGTCCACACTGCCACAAGGCAGCATTCCAATTTTTGATGGACACAATTTATAATATAAATAACATTCATTGTTTTGAAAATATGGTTGAAAGCAAAACTAACAACAACAGTGACAAATTACAGTTCCGTAGTTACTAAAGGAAAATGTTGGGAATGAATACAAAATCTCTTGTGCCTGGATGGAAAAGGCTTTGTCCTGGGATCAAATTAAATCAGAAGATTCAAAATCACCGCAGAACTACGCCATGTATCTCAGGAGCTATGGAGATGGAGGAAATGGACGTGTTGAACACTGTGTCCTCAAGCTTGCACTCAAACTGAAGTTCAAACTCAGAGAGAAGTGACATAATAGCGCTTATGAACTGCAAGAAGAGAGAAAGTATTGGGTCAGAAATTTAGATATTATCTTTTTTATTAAGAAACAAACATGCACATTAGCAGACCCACTTGTTGGTGACTTACACAATCAGTCAGTTACCAGGAAGAGAAGGGAAGACCACATCTCTCGCTAAGACACACCCATCAAAATTTTCAGCTAGTAGTTTTGCTACTAATGTTGCTATATCACCAAAATAAAAGAAAGAATACTTTTGCTCATTTTGTGGGTGTAAACATAATTTAGAACAATGCAGTGAAATATTAAAGAAAACGCGCAGAAACAGACTTGATTTCATAAGTACTAAAGGACTTTGATTTGGCTGCCAGTGCACATCAGTATGCATTGTAAAGGGTGTGTTATTTGTAAAATATGTAAGCAAGATAATCCAAGTATCCTAGACATCGACAGTGAAGATGTAACAGCTAAGGATAAGCCTTTTACTGTTGTAGGTGAAGCGTCAACCGGTCACTCAAGCAACATTTTTCTAAATAGGAAACTTGACACAATGGCCATACCTCAGTAGAGTCAGATATCCAAGCATTGATGCAAAGGTGGAGTTGTTAATTGGAAAAATTGTTCCAAAATTTGGGAGTCATGGGAGGTAATTATAGTCAAGGCAAGGGTCCTTATGCAGTAAAGACACTATTGGGGTGGATTGTAAACTTGCAAAGTTGTGAGAGCAGCACAAAGAGTCTAACTGTGAATAGGATATCAGCAGCAAGTCTCGAAGAGGTTCTGATTTCACAGTACAATTAGAACTTTAACAAAGTAGCATCAGAGGAGAAGCCAGAGATGTCGAATGATGAAAAAAGATTTCTTAAAATGGCCAATGAGGCTGTTCTGCAAAATAGCTATAACTGCTTGAAACTGCTTTTAAGAAACACTAACATTAGCATGCCTAACTATCACCATTTGGCTGTGCAGCGTCTGCAGATCCTTAAAGGGAAATCAAATAAGAAGCCCCAGTTCAAACAGGAATATGTTTTGTTTCTTAATGACATTTTTGAGAACAATTACACATAAGTAATCCTGCAGGAAGAGCTTGTACAAACAACAGGAAAAGTCTGGTTTTGCCCACCATGGTGTGTTCCACCCTAAAAATAAAAGCTAAGGCTGGTATTTCACTGTGTACTTTCTTTCCAAGGTGTCTCCCTGAACACAAAGCTACTGCAGGGTCTTGATCTTACTAATTCGCTAGTTGAAGTTGAGATTTCGCAAAGAGCCCATTAGAATTATTGCTGACAATAAGTAAGAGTGGAGGGGTCTGATATGAACTACGCTTTTTGTGGTAGCCACAAGATGACAGTCAACCACCTAAAGAGAATAGCATGCTGGTGCACATATTTAGTGCTGTTTCTGCCTGAAGATGTGCCAGTTTTGCACTCCATTAAACAGCCGATAATAATGAAAGTGACTTTGCTCCTCAGGTTTCTGAGACAACTATGTCGACAACGGTATAAAGTCAGTGGCCGAAGAACCTGATGCAACCCGGCAAGTAAAAGGTCTTACTGCTTTATGCAGCAAAGGCAGGTTCCAACTTACTCGGTGGGTTAGTAACAGCCGAGCAGTGCTAACCTCAATTCCCGGGAACACAGCTAAGGAAGTAAGGCAATTGGATTTTGACTGTAACGGTGTGAGAGTGGATCCAAGAACAGTACAGCTCTAGACCGGCACAGCTCAGAACTATTAAAAAGGTTCACGAGTCCAAATGGACGGCAATCAGGAAGCCTGGTCGGCGAGCACAGTCTACGTTCAGAATGGGGC
Organism: Mola mola; assembly: GCA_001698575.1. Lineage (NCBI taxonomy): Eukaryota > Metazoa > Chordata > Actinopteri > Tetraodontiformes > Molidae > Mola > Mola mola. The sequence goes on from KV751348.1 coordinate 266,965, forward strand.
TGGAGTCTCCGGAGACGGGGTCCCGGTCAGACTGCAGGCAGACAGGGAACGGGCAGATACAAAGTCCAAAGACAGAAAGCAAGTCAGGTTACTGGGGCAGAGATGAGGAGACGTGGTCAGGGGCAGAAGGCAGGTCAGGTAACAGGAGATCCGTCCGGAAAAGAGTGCTGGAAGGTAGTGCATGACGCGACGACGATCTGGCAGAGAGTGGGTGTGGAGGAGCTGATTAAGAGCTGGCTGGTGGAAAAGTTGAGTCTAATGATGTTGATTAGGGCGGGCAGGCAGAGTGGGTTGGTAGAGGGGAAAACCAGGAGTGGATTATGACATGGACAAAGACCACCTTCCTATTGAGAGAGCATTGGGGCTCCAGTGGAGTCTACAACGCTCCAGTGGAGGAATACTTTCTAGTTAAGATAAGTTCAATTTTTGATCCTATTGGTTTTCTTGCCACTGTTGTTCTCCCTGCAAAGCAATTGCTAAAGGAGCTTTGCCAAAAAGGCTTTGGATAAGATGAACCATTGTTCCATGCTGTGTTGGACAAATGAATAGAATGGCTACATAGTCTAAAAAAGATTCAAAATATTAGTGTTCTACCATGCATGAAGCCTGAAAGCTACAGAGAACTAAACTCTGCACAACTGCCCCCCTTTGCTGATGGCAGTGGCAAGGGCTATGGCTCAGTTAGCTACATCAGGCACATTGTCATGGAAGATGATGTACGTGTTACATTTGTTGCAGGGAAATCAAGAATACTTCCTCTAAAGCACATCACTGTTCCATGACTAGAGTTGGCCGCTACAGCACTGTTGGTGAAGGTTGACAAAATGTTGAGAAGAGAACTTAACCTACATTAGCAACCTTCAGTCTTCTGGTAGCTAAACAGTGCTGAAATACATAGCAAGATTTAACACAAGATTTAAGATGCATGTAGCCAACAGAATCTCTCTTATTTGTGACAATACTGATGTTTGTCAATGAAGATATGTTTGCAGTAAGGACAATGTAGCTGATGATGCTGTCAGGGTCTGCTAGTGTCAAGTGTCTGTCTGTTAGGGTCATTCTGTGTTTCCTGTTTTACTTTGAAGTTCTGTTTGTGTCTTACTCCCCATGTCCTGTCAAGTGTTGTCCCCAGGTGTGTTTGATTATTCCCTCTAACTGATGTGTCCCACCTGTGTTCAATTGTTCAATTGTCTACCTCTCCCTTTATATTTAACCTCCGTGTTCCTTTCCTCCTGTGCCAGATTGTCTTGTCTTTTTAGAGAGCAGTCCAGCGTATATTCTGTGTAAGTCTCCTTGTCTCCGATCTGTATTACGTGTTCCGATTACCGAGTTTGCCTTATCCTTATCTGTATTATTAAAATGACTACTGATTCAGAAAGTTCCCTGTGTGACTCTGTACAATTGGGTTCTCGGTTTCCCGAACGTGATAGATGCATCGTCCAAGTGCAAGCAGATTTCCACAGCAAAGCAGATGGATCCATGCTCTTGAGTTCCTATGGAAACCTGAGGAAAACTGGCCAAAATGGAAGCTTTAAGCAATAAATCAGTGCCACAAGACGATGGTCCAGAGGTAATGAAAAATGCAATTTTATTCATTACCTTATTGCAAAATATTGACACTCCCACAGACTGGCTGGTTTCTTATTTCTCTGATTGGATGCAGCTACTAAAGGCAGTAGCTTGGTACCTTCCAACTGGAACCATCTCCGGTGCCTGCCGGCCTGGCCATCCTCCTTTACCCCCACCACGCTCGGAACCTTAAGCAGTGCGGGGCGGTGGTTGGTGACACACCGCAGCAAACATGCACATCCTCCAGGTACCCAACTCTCCTCTCCCCTCCGGGGTTAGGAGGGGGGTTCAATGTCTCCCCCATGGTCATTCCCGTCAGCCGGTGCGGACACCTTTAGCATCAGCTGCGATGAGTGCTTATTAGTACCCCGGACTGACGTTGGAAAACAGTTGTGTACGGAAGGTTGCATTTATTTCGCTGCGTTATTATTATTATTATTATTTGTCAGGTCAAGCACAGAAAATGATAAATGTTACAATCAAGAGTGGACAAAAGTACAGGTCATCAACAGCCATGTGGAACACTTGGACATCATTGATTTAGAAATTCTTCTATTAATGATACTAAGGCGAATTTATGCTGTCACACTAATGTGTTTCAAATGGACCCACATCAAAGGTCTCAATTCATAATACAATAACCTTGAAGAGTAACTTTTCGTTTCGTTACATTACCCACCTCCTAACCCCGGAGGGGAGAGGAGAGTTGGGTACCCGGAGGATGCGCGTGTTTGCTGCGGTGTGTCACCAACCACCGCTCCGCGCTGCTTAACCTCGCTTGGAACCTTAAGCATGTTTTACGTTTTACGGGTAGAAAAAAGTACACAAAAACATGATAATAACAGTTTACTTAGAATGTATAAAACATCCATGAGTCCCAGAGTCTGTGGATTCTATAAATCCAGATGTATGGGAAGTATAGTGATCCAGACACAGGTGTACTCTGTTGGTCCAGGAGCCATTGAAGTCCACTATCACCTACACAGTTTAGAGCAGGTTCAGCTCCAGGTGGTTCTGACTACACTAGTGATCTGGCTGTTCTATTTCCCGTCCGTAATTTATCTTTTGTTTGACATGATTACTGAGTAGTTTGTGGTGTGAAACAGTAATTTGCATGAAGTTTCAGTTTGTTTCAATTTACCACAAGAGCTTGAATTTCATAGTTGGTTTAGTAAGCTAACAGTGTTTATGTTTACAACTTGAATTCCTGCTTTGGAATTCTTTAACGTTTGTATTGAGAGGTGTATTTTTTGAATGAAAATCTGATGTGTCATGATATGTCCTATGTGCCATGACAAATATTAATTGCAACTTTCCATCTTTTCATTTTTAGTTTTCAATGTGTTTAACCAAGGTGCCCAAAGAAAGTGTTCAATGAAGAAGTTTATCAATTTGTTCTGAAAAATTAAAGCTGCACTTTATTAACATCAGTATGATGCGTGAACTCAATGGTTGACCAGGAAGTAGTCTCAGTGAAAACGTAGCCTACGCTCAATCCTCTTGAGGCGCAACATCTGCTACTTCACTGGACCTCAGAGTGCTGTTCTGCTACCACGTCCACAGCAGACTTTAGATTCCAGAGTGTAGTTCTGCTACAAAACTTGCAGCCCGTGGACTTCAGGATTCAGAGCGCAGTGCTCCTTCAACGCCTGCATCCCCTGGACCTCAGGATTCAGAGGGCAGTGCTCTTTCATCTCCTGCAGCCCGTGGACTTCAGGATTCAGAGCGCAGTGCTCCTTCAACGCCTGCATCCCCTGGACCTCAGGATTCAGAGGGCAGTGCTCTTTCATCTCCTGCAGCCCGTGGACTTCAGGATTCAGAGCGCAGTGCTCCTTCAACGCCTGCATCCCCTGGACCTCAGGATTCAGAGGGCAGTGCTCTTTCATCTCCTGCAGCCCGTGGACTTCAGGATTCAGAGCGCAGTGCTCCTTCAACGCCTGCATCCCCTGGACCTCAGGATTCAGAGGGCAGTGCTCTTTCATCTCCTGCAGCCCGTGGACTTCAGGATTCAGAGCGCAGTGCTCCTTCAACGCCTGCATCCCCTGGACCTCAGGATTCAGAGGGCAGTGCTCTTTCATCTCCTGCAGCCCGTGGACTTCAGGATTCAGAGCGCAGTGCTCCTTCAACGCCTGCATCCCCTGGACCTCAGGATTCAGAGGGCAGTGCTCTTTCATCTCCTGCAGCCCGTGGACTTCAGGATTCAGAGCGCAGTGCTCCTTCAACGCCTGCATCCCCTGGACCTCAGGATTCAGAGGGCAGTGCTCTTTCATCTCCTGCAGCCCGTGGACTTCAGGATTCAGAGCGCAGTGCTCCTTCAACGCCTGCATCCCCTGGACCTCAGGATTCAGAGGGCAGTGCTCTTTCATCTCCTGCAGCCCGTGGACTTCAGGATTCAGAGCGCAGTGCTCCTTCAACGCCTGCATCCCCTGGACCTCAGGATTCAGAGGGCAGTGCTCTTTCATCTCCTGCAGCCCGTGGACTTCAGGATTCAGAGCGCAGTGCTCCTTCAACGCCTGCATCCCCTGGACCTCAGGATTCAGAGGGCAGTGCTCTTTCATCTCCTGCAGCCCGTGGACTTCAGGATTCAGAGCGCAGTGCTCCTTCAACGCCTGCATCCCCTGGACCTCAGGATTCAGAGGGCAGTGCTCTTTCATCTCCTGCAGCCCGTGGACTTCAGGATTCAGAGCGCAGTGCTCCTTCAACGCCTGCATCCCCTGGACCTCAGGATTCAGAGGGCAGTGCTCTTTCATCTCCTGCAGCCCGTGGACTTCAGGATTCAGAGCGCAGTGCTCCTTCAACGCCTGCATCCCCTGGACCTCAGGATTCAGAGGGCAGTGCTCTTTCATCTCCTGCAGCCCGTGGACTTCAGGATTCAGAGCGCAGTGCTCCTTCAACGCCTGCATCCCCTGGACCTCAGGATTCAGAGGGCAGTGCTCTTTCATCTCCTGCAGCCCGTGGACTTCAGGATTCAGAGCGCAGTGCTCCTTCAACGCCTGCATCCCCTGGACCTCAGGATTCAGAGGGCAGTGCTCTTTCATCTCCTGCAGCCCGTGGACTTCAGGATTCAGAGCGCAGTGCTCCTTCAACGCCTGCATCCCCTGGACCTCAGGATTCAGAGGGCAGTGCTCTTTCATCTCCTGCAGCCCGTGGACTTCAGGATTCAGAGCGCAGTGCTCCTTCAACGCCTGCATCCCCTGGACCTCAGGATTCAGAGGGCAGTGCTCTTTCATCTCCTGCAGCCCGTGGACTTCAGGATTCAGAGCGCAGTGCTCCTTCAACGCCTGCATCCCCTGGACCTCAGGATTCAGAGGGCAGTGCTCTTTCATCTCCTGCAGCCCGTGGACTTCAGGATTCAGAGCGCAGTGCTCCTTCAACGCCTGCATCCCCTGGACCTCAGGATTCAGAGGGCAGTGCTCTTTCATCTCCTGCAGCCCGTGGACTTCAGGATTCAGAGCGCAGTGCTCCTTCAACGCCTGCATCCCCTGGACCTCAGGATTCAGAGGGCAGTGCTCTTTCATCTCCTGCAGCCCGTGGACTTCAGGATTCAGAGCGCAGTGCTCCTTCAACGCCTGCATCCCCTGGACCTCAGGATTCAGAGGGCAGTGCTCTTTCATCTCCTGCAGCCCGTGGACTTCAGGATTCAGAGCGCAGTGCTCCTTCAACGCCTGCATCCCCTGGACCTCAGGATTCAGAGGGCAGTGCTCTTTCATCTCCTGCAGCCCGTGGACTTCAGGATTCAGAGCGCAGTGCTCCTTCAACGCCTGCATCCCCTGGACCTCAGGATTCAGAGGGCAGTGCTCTTTCATCTCCTGCAGCCCGTGGACTTCAGGATTCAGAGCGCAGTGCTCCTTCAACGCCTGCATCCCCTGGACCTCAGGATTCAGAGGGCAGTGCTCTTTCATCTCCTGCAGCCCGTGGACTTCAGGATTCAGAGCGCAGTGCTCCTTCAACGCCTGCATCCCCTGGACCTCAGGATTCAGAGGGCAGTGCTCTTTCATCTCCTGCAGCCCGTGGACTTCAGGATTCAGAGCGCAGTGCTCCTTCAACGCCTGCATCCCCTGGACCTCAGGATTCAGAGGGCAGTGCTCTTTCATCTCCTGCAGCCCGTGGACTTCAGGATTCAGAGCGCAGTGCTCCTTCAACGCCTGCATCCCCTGGACCTCAGGATTCAGAGGGCAGTGCTCTTTCATCTCCTGCAGCCCGTGGACTTCAGGATTCAGAGCGCAGTGCTCCTTCAACGCCTGCATCCCCTGGACCTCAGGATTCAGAGGGCAGTGCTCTTTCATCTCCTGCAGCCCGTGGACTTCAGGATTCAGAGCGCAGTGCTCCTTCAACGCCTGCATCCCCTGGACCTCAGGATTCAGAGGGCAGTGCTCTTTCATCTCCTGCAGCCCGTGGACTTCAGGATTCAGAGCGCAGTGCTCCTTCAACGCCTGCATCCCCTGGACCTCAGGATTCAGAGGGCAGTGCTCTTTCATCTCCTGCAGCCCGTGGACTTCAGGATTCAGAGCGCAGTGCTCCTTCAACGCCTGCATCCCCTGGACCTCAGGATTCAGAGGGCAGTGCTCTTTCATCTCCTGCAGCCCGTGGACTTCAGGATTCAGAGCGCAGTGCTCCTTCAACGCCTGCATCCCCTGGACCTCAGGATTCAGAGGGCAGTGCTCTTTCATCTCCTGCAGCCCGTGGACTTCAGGATTCAGAGCGCAGTGCTCCTTCAACGCCTGCATCCCCTGGACCTCAGGATTCAGAGGGCAGTGCTCTTTCATCTCCTGCAGCCCGTGGACTTCAGGATTCAGAGCGCAGTGCTCCTTCAACGCCTGCATCCCCTGGACCTCAGGATTCAGAGGGCAGTGCTCTTTCATCTCCTGCAGCCCGTGGACTTCAGGATTCAGAGCGCAGTGCTCCTTCAACGCCTGCATCCCCTGGACCTCAGGATTCAGAGGGCAGTGCTCTTTCATCTCCTGCAGCCCGTGGACTTCAGGATTCAGAGCGCAGTGCTCCTTCAACGCCTGCATCCCCTGGACCTCAGGATTCAGAGGGCAGTGCTCTTTCATCTCCTGCAGCCCGTGGACTTCAGGATTCAGAGCGCAGTGCTCCTTCAACGCCTGCATCCCCTGGACCTCAGGATTCAGAGGGCAGTGCTCTTTCATCTCCTGCAGCCCGTGGACTTCAGGATTCAGAGCGCAGTGCTCCTTCAACGCCTGCATCCCCTGGACCTCAGGATTCAGAGGGCAGTGCTCTTTCATCTCCTGCAGCCCGTGGACTTCAGGATTCAGAGCGCAGTGCTCCTTCAACGCCTGCATCCCCTGGACCTCAGGATTCAGAGGGCAGTGCTCTTTCATCTCCTGCAGCCCGTGGACTTCAGGATTCAGAGCGCAGTGCTCCTTCAACGCCTGCATCCCCTGGACCTCAGGATTCAGAGGGCAGTGCTCTTTCATCTCCTGCAGCCCGTGGACTTCAGGATTCAGAGCGCAGTGCTCCTTCAACGCCTGCATCCCCTGGACCTCAGGATTCAGAGGGCAGTGCTCTTTCATCTCCTGCAGCCCGTGGACTTCAGGATTCAGAGCGCAGTGCTCCTTCAACGCCTGCATCCCCTGGACCTCAGGATTCAGAGGGCAGTGCTCTTTCATCTCCTGCAGCCCGTGGACTTCAGGATTCAGAGCGCAGTGCTCCTTCAACGCCTGCATCCCCTGGACCTCAGGATTCAGAGGGCAGTGCTCTTTCATCTCCTGCAGCCCGTGGACTTCAGGATTCAGAGCGCAGTGCTCCTTCAACGCCTGCATCCCCTGGACCTCAGGATTCAGAGGGCAGTGCTCTTTCATCTCCTGCAGCCCGTGGACTTCAGGATTCAGAGCGCAGTGCTCCTTCAACGCCTGCATCCCCTGGACCTCAGGATTCAGAGGGCAGTGCTCTTTCATCTCCTGCAGCCCGTGGACTTCAGGATTCAGAGCGCAGTGCTCCTTCAACGCCTGCATCCCCTGGACCTCAGGATTCAGAGGGCAGTGCTCTTTCATCTCCTGCAGCCCGTGGACTTCAGGATTCAGAGCGCAGTGCTCCTTCAACGCCTGCATCCCCTGGACCTCAGGATTCAGAGGGCAGTGCTCTTTCATCTCCTGCAGCCCGTGGACTTCAGGATTCAGAGCGCAGTGCTCCTTCAACGCCTGCATCCCCTGGACCTCAGGATTCAGAGGGCAGTGCTCTTTCATCTCCTGCAGCCCGTGGACTTCAGGATTCAGAGCGCAGTGCTCCTTCAACGCCTGCATCCCCTGGACCTCAGGATTCAGAGGGCAGTGCTCTTTCATCTCCTGCAGCCCGTGGACTTCAGGATTCAGAGCGCAGTGCTCCTTCAACGCCTGCATCCCCTGGACCTCAGGATTCAGAGGGCAGTGCTCTTTCATCTCCTGCAGCCCGTGGACTTCAGGATTCAGAGCGCAGTGCTCCTTCAACGCCTGCATCCCCTGGACCTCAGGATTCAGAGGGCAGTGCTCTTTCATCTCCTGCAGCCCGTGGACTTCAGGATTCAGAGCGCAGTGCTCCTTCAACGCCTGCATCCCCTGGACCTCAGGATTCAGAGGGCAGTGCTCTTTCATCTCCTGCAGCCCGTGGACTTCAGGATTCAGAGCGCAGTGCTCCTTCAACGCCTGCATCCCCTGGACCTCAGGATTCAGAGGGCAGTGCTCTTTCATCTCCTGCAGCCCGTGGACTTCAGGATTCAGAGCGCAGTGCTCCTTCAACGCCTGCATCCCCTGGACCTCAGGATTCAGAGGGCAGTGCTCTTTCATCTCCTGCAGCCCGTGGACTTCAGGATTCAGAGCGCAGTGCTCCTTCAACGCCTGCATCCCCTGGACCTCAGGATTCAGAGGGCAGTGCTCTTTCATCTCCTGCAGCCCGTGGACTTCAGGATTCAGAGCGCAGTGCTCCTTCAACGCCTGCATCCCCTGGACCTCAGGATTCAGAGGGCAGTGCTCTTTCATCTCCTGCAGCCCGTGGACTTCAGGATTCAGAGCGCAGTGCTCCTTCAACGCCTGCATCCCCTGGACCTCAGGATTCAGAGGGCAGTGCTCTTTCATCTCCTGCAGCCCGTGGACTTCAGGATTCAGAGCGCAGTGCTCCTTCAACGCCTGCATCCCCTGGACCTCAGGATTCAGAGGGCAGTGCTCTTTCATCTCCTGCAGCCCGTGGACTTCAGGATTCAGAGCGCAGTGCTCCTTCAACGCCTGCATCCCCTGGACCTCAGGATTCAGAGGGCAGTGCTCTTTCATCTCCTGCAGCCCGTGGACTTCAGGATTCAGAGCGCAGTGCTCCTTCAACGCCTGCATCCCCTGGACCTCAGGATTCAGAGGGCAGTGCTCTTTCATCTCCTGCAGCCCGTGGACTTCAGGATTCAGAGCGCAGTGCTCCTTCAACGCCTGCATCCCCTGGACCTCAGGATTCAGAGGGCAGTGCTCTTTCATCTCCTGCAGCCCGTGGACTTCAGGATTCAGAGCGCAGTGCTCCTTCAACGCCTGCATCCCCTGGACCTCAGGATTCAGAGGGCAGTGCTCTTTCATCTCCTGCAGCCCGTGGACTTCAGGATTCAGAGCGCAGTGCTCCTTCAACGCCTGCATCCCCTGGACCTCAGGATTCAGAGGGCAGTGCTCTTTCATCTCCTGCAGCCCGTGGACTTCAGGATTCAGAGCGCAGTGCTCCTTCAACGCCTGCATCCCCTGGACCTCAGGATTCAGAGGGCAGTGCTCTTTCATCTCCTGCAGCCCGTGGACTTCAGGATTCAGAGCGCAGTGCTCCTTCAACGCCTGCATCCCCTGGACCTCAGGATTCAGAGGGCAGTGCTCTTTCATCTCCTGCAGCCCGTGGACTTCAGGATTCAGAGCGCAGTGCTCCTTCAACGCCTGCATCCCCTGGACCTCAGGATTCAGAGGGCAGTGCTCTTTCATCTCCTGCAGCCCGTGGACTTCAGGATTCAGAGCGCAGTGCTCCTTCAACGCCTGCATCCCCTGGACCTCAGGATTCAGAGGGCAGTGCTCTTTCATCTCCTGCAGCCCGTGGACTTCAGGATTCAGAGCGCAGTGCTCCTTCAACGCCTGCATCCCCTGGACCTCAGGATTCAGAGGGCAGTGCTCTTTCATCTCCTGCAGCCCGTGGACTTCAGGATTCAGAGCGCAGTGCTCCTTCAACGCCTGCATCCCCTGGACCTCAGGATTCAGAGGGCAGTGCTCTTTCATCTCCTGCAGCCCGTGGACTTCAGGATTCAGAGCGCAGTGCTCCTTCAACGCCTGCATCCCCTGGACCTCAGGATTCAGAGGGCAGTGCTCTTTCATCTCCTGCAGCCCGTGGACTTCAGGATTCAGAGCGCAGTGCTCCTTCAACGCCTGCATCCCCTGGACCTCAGGATTCAGAGGGCAGTGCTCTTTCATCTCCTGCAGCCCGTGGACTTCAGGATTCAGAGCGCAGTGCTCCTTCAACGCCTGCATCCCCTGGACCTCAGGATTCAGAGGGCAGTGCTCTTTCATCTCCTGCAGCCCGTGGACTTCAGGATTCAGAGCGCAGTGCTCCTTCAACGCCTGCATCCCCTGGACCTCAGGATTCAGAGGGCAGTGCTCTTTCATCTCCTGCAGCCCGTGGACTTCAGGATTCAGAGCGCAGTGCTCCTTCAACGCCTGCATCCCCTGGACCTCAGGATTCAGAGGGCAGTGCTCTTTCATCTCCTGCAGCCCGTGGACTTCAGGATTCAGAGCGCAGTGCTCCTTCAACGCCTGCATCCCCTGGACCTCAGGATTCAGAGGGCAGTGCTCTTTCATCTCCTGCAGCCCGTGGACTTCAGGATTCAGAGCGCAGTGCTCCTTCAACGCCTGCATCCCCTGGACCTCAGGATTCAGAGGGCAGTGCTCTTTCATCTCCTGCAGCCCGTGGACTTCAGGATTCAGAGCGCAGTGCTCCTTCAACGCCTGCATCCCCTGGACCTCAGGATTCAGAGGGCAGTGCTCTTTCATCTCCTGCAGCCCGTGGACTTCAGGATTCAGAGCGCAGTGCTCCTTCAACGCCTGCATCCCCTGGACCTCAGGATTCAGAGGGCAGTGCTCTTTCATCTCCTGCAGCCCGTGGACTTCAGGATTCAGAGCGCAGTGCTCCTTCAACGCCTGCATCCCCTGGACCTCAGGATTCAGAGGGCAGTGCTCTTTCATCTCCTGCAGCCCGTGGACTTCAGGATTCAGAGCGCAGTGCTCCTTCAACGCCTGCATCCCCTGGACCTCAGGATTCAGAGGGCAGTGCTCTTTCATCTCCTGCAGCCCGTGGACTTCAGGATTCAGAGCGCAGTGCTCCTTCAACGCCTGCATCCCCTGGACCTCAGGATTCAGAGGGCAGTGCTCTTTCATCTCCTGCAGCCCGTGGACTTCAGGATTCAGAGCGCAGTGCTCCTTCAACGCCTGCATCCCCTGGACCTCAGGATTCAGAGGGCAGTGCTCTTTCATCTCCTGCAGCCCGTGGACTTCAGGATTCAGAGCGCAGTGCTCCTTCAACGCCTGCATCCCCTGGACCTCAGGATTCAGAGGGCAGTGCTCTTTCATCTCCTGCAGCCCGTGGACTTCAGGATTCAGAGCGCAGTGCTCCTTCAACGCCTGCATCCCCTGGACCTCAGGATTCAGAGGGCAGTGCTCTTTCATCTCCTGCAGCCCGTGGACTTCAGGATTCAGAGCGCAGTGCTCCTTCAACGCCTGCATCCCCTGGACCTCAGGATTCAGAGGGCAGTGCTCTTTCATCTCCTGCAGCCCGTGGACTTCAGGATTCAGAGCGCAGTGCTCCTTCAACGCCTGCATCCCCTGGACCTCAGGATTCAGAGGGCAGTGCTCTTTCATCTCCTGCAGCCCGTGGACTTCAGGATTCAGAGCGCAGTGCTCCTTCAACGCCTGCATCCCCTGGACCTCAGGATTCAGAGGGCAGTGCTCTTTCATCTCCTGCAGCCCGTGGACTTCAGGATTCAGAGCGCAGTGCTCCTTCAACGCCTGCATCCCCTGGACCTCAGGATTCAGAGGGCAGTGCTCTTTCATCTCCTGCAGCCCGTGGACTTCAGGATTCAGAGCGCAGTGCTCCTTCAACGCCTGCATCCCCTGGACCTCAGGATTCAGAGGGCAGTGCTCTTTCATCTCCTGCAGCCCGTGGACTTCAGGATTCAGAGCGCAGTGCTCCTTCAACGCCTGCATCCCCTGGACCTCAGGATTCAGAGGGCAGTGCTCTTTCATCTCCTGCAGCCCGTGGACTTCAGGATTCAGAGCGCAGTGCTCCTTCAACGCCTGCATCCCCTGGACCTCAGGATTCAGAGGGCAGTGCTCTTTCATCTCCTGCAGCCCGTGGACTTCAGGATTCAGAGCGCAGTGCTCCTTCAACGCCTGCATCCCCTGGACCTCAGGATTCAGAGGGCAGTGCTCTTTCATCTCCTGCAGCCCGTGGACTTCAGGATTCAGAGCGCAGTGCTCCTTCAACGCCTGCATCCCCTGGACCTCAGGATTCAGAGGGCAGTGCTCTTTCATCTCCTGCAGCCCGTGGACTTCAGGATTCAGAGCGCAGTGCTCCTTCAACGCCTGCATCCCCTGGACCTCAGGATTCAGAGGGCAGTGCTCTTTCATCTCCTGCAGCCCGTGGACTTCAGGATTCAGAGCGCAGTGCTCCTTCAACGCCTGCATCCCCTGGACCTCAGGATTCAGAGGGCAGTGCTCTTTCATCTCCTGCAGCCCGTGGACTTCAGGATTCAGAGCGCAGTGCTCCTTCAACGCCTGCATCCCCTGGACCTCAGGATTCAGAGGGCAGTGCTCTTTCATCTCCTGCAGCCCGTGGACTTCAGGATTCAGAGCGCAGTGCTCCTTCAACGCCTGCATCCCCTGGACCTCAGGATTCAGAGGGCAGTGCTCTTTCATCTCCTGCAGCCCGTGGACTTCAGGATTCAGAGCGCAGTGCTCCTTCAACGCCTGCATCCCCTGGACCTCAGGATTCAGAGGGCAGTGCTCTTTCATCTCCTGCAGCCCGTGGACTTCAGGATTCAGAGCGCAGTGCTCCTTCAACGCCTGCATCCCCTGGACCTCAGGATTCAGAGGGCAGTGCTCTTTCATCTCCTGCAGCCCGTGGACTTCAGGATTCAGAGCGCAGTGCTCCTTCAACGCCTGCATCCCCTGGACCTCAGGATTCAGAGGGCAGTGCTCTTTCATCTCCTGCAGCCCGTGGACTTCAGGATTCAGAGCGCAGTGCTCCTTCAACGCCTGCATCCCCTGGACCTCAGGATTCAGAGGGCAGTGCTCTTTCATCTCCTGCAGCCCGTGGACTTCAGGATTCAGAGCGCAGTGCTCCTTCAACGCCTGCATCCCCTGGACCTCAGGATTCAGAGGGCAGTGCTCTTTCATCTCCTGCAGCCCGTGGACTTCAGGATTCAGAGCGCAGTGCTCCTTCAACGCCTGCATCCCCTGGACCTCAGGATTCAGAGGGCAGTGCTCTTTCATCTCCTGCAGCCCGTGGACTTCAGGATTCAGAGCGCAGTGCTCCTTCAACGCCTGCATCCCCTGGACCTCAGGATTCAGAGGGCAGTGCTCTTTCATCTCCTGCAGCCCGTGGACTTCAGGATTCAGAGCGCAGTGCTCCTTCAACGCCTGCATCCCCTGGACCTCAGGATTCAGAGGGCAGTGCTCTTTCATCTCCTGCAGCCCGTGGACTTCAGGATTCAGAGCGCAGTGCTCCTTCAACGCCTGCATCCCCTGGACCTCAGGATTCAGAGGGCAGTGCTCTTTCATCTCCTGCAGCCCGTGGACTTCAGGATTCAGAGCGCAGTGCTCCTTCAACGCCTGCATCCCCTGGACCTCAGGATTCAGAGGGCAGTGCTCTTTCATCTCCTGCAGCCCGTGGACTTCAGGATTCAGAGCGCAGTGCTCCTTCAACGCCTGCATCCCCTGGACCTCAGGATTCAGAGGGCAGTGCTCTTTCATCTCCTGCAGCCCGTGGACTTCAGGATTCAGAGCGCAGTGCTCCTTCAACGCCTGCATCCCCTGGACCTCAGGATTCAGAGGGCAGTGCTCTTTCATCTCCTGCAGCCCGTGGACTTCAGGATTCAGAGCGCAGTGCTCCTTCAACGCCTGCATCCCCTGGACCTCAGGATTCAGAGGGCAGTGCTCTTTCATCTCCTGCAGCCCGTGGACTTCAGGATTCAGAGCGCAGTGCTCCTTCAACGCCTGCATCCCCTGGACCTCAGGATTCAGAGGGCAGTGCTCTTTCATCTCCTGCAGCCCGTGGACTTCAGGATTCAGAGCGCAGTGCTCCTTCAACGCCTGCATCCCCTGGACCTCAGGATTCAGAGGGCAGTGCTCTTTCATCTCCTGCAGCCCGTGGACTTCAGGATTCAGAGCGCAGTGCTCCTTCAACGCCTGCATCCCCTGGACCTCAGGATTCAGAGGGCAGTGCTCTTTCATCTCCTGCAGCCCGTGGACTTCAGGATTCAGAGCGCAGTGCTCCTTCAACGCCTGCATCCCCTGGACCTCAGGATTCAGAGGGCAGTGCTCTTTCATCTCCTGCAGCCCGTGGACTTCAGGATTCAGAGCGCAGTGCTCCTTCAACGCCTGCATCCCCTGGACCTCAGGATTCAGAGGGCAGTGCTCTTTCATCTCCTGCAGCCCGTGGACTTCAGGATTCAGAGCGCAGTGCTCCTTCAACGCCTGCATCCCCTGGACCTCAGGATTCAGAGGGCAGTGCTCTTTCATCTCCTGCAGCCCGTGGACTTCAGGATTCAGAGCGCAGTGCTCCTTCAACGCCTGCATCCCCTGGACCTCAGGATTCAGAGGGCAGTGCTCTTTCATCTCCTGCAGCCCGTGGACTTCAGGATTCAGAGCGCAGTGCTCCTTCAACGCCTGCATCCCCTGGACCTCAGGATTCAGAGGGCAGTGCTCTTTCATCTCCTGCAGCCCGTGGACTTCAGGATTCAGAGCGCAGTGCTCCTTCAACGCCTGCATCCCCTGGACCTCAGGATTCAGAGGGCAGTGCTCTTTCATCTCCTGCAGCCCGTGGACTTCAGGATTCAGAGCGCAGTGCTCCTTCAACGCCTGCATCCCCTGGACCTCAGGATTCAGAGGGCAGTGCTCTTTCATCTCCTGCAGCCCGTGGACTTCAGGATTCAGAGCGCAGTGCTCCTTCAACGCCTGCATCCCCTGGACCTCAGGATTCAGAGGGCAGTGCTCTTTCATCTCCTGCAGCCCGTGGACTTCAGGATTCAGAGCGCAGTGCTCCTTCAACGCCTGCATCCCCTGGACCTCAGGATTCAGAGGGCAGTGCTCTTTCATCTCCTGCAGCCCGTGGACTTCAGGATTCAGAGCGCAGTGCTCCTTCAACGCCTGCATCCCCTGGACCTCAGGATTCAGAGGGCAGTGCTCTTTCATCTCCTGCAGCCCGTGGACTTCAGGATTCAGAGCGCAGTGCTCCTTCAACGCCTGCATCCCCTGGACCTCAGGATTCAGAGGGCAGTGCTCTTTCATCTCCTGCAGCCCGTGGACTTCAGGATTCAGAGCGCAGTGCTCCTTCAACGCCTGCATCCCCTGGACCTCAGGATTCAGAGGGCAGTGCTCTTTCATCTCCTGCAGCCCGTGGACTTCAGGATTCAGAGCGCAGTGCTCCTTCAACGCCTGCATCCCCTGGACCTCAGGATTCAGAGGGCAGTGCTCTTTCATCTCCTGCAGCCCGTGGACTTCAGGATTCAGAGCGCAGTGCTCCTTCAACGCCTGCATCCCCTGGACCTCAGGATTCAGAGGGCAGTGCTCTTTCATCTCCTGCAGCCCGTGGACTTCAGGATTCAGAGCGCAGTGCTCCTTCAACGCCTGCATCCCCTGGACCTCAGGATTCAGAGGGCAGTGCTCTTTCATCTCCTGCAGCCCGTGGACTTCAGGATTCAGAGCGCAGTGCTCCTTCAACGCCTGCATCCCCTGGACCTCAGGATTCAGAGGGCAGTGCTCTTTCATCTCCTGCAGCCCGTGGACTTCAGGATTCAGAGCGCAGTGCTCCTTCAACGCCTGCATCCCCTGGACCTCAGGATTCAGAGGGCAGTGCTCTTTCATCTCCTGCAGCCCGTGGACTTCAGGATTCAGAGCGCAGTGCTCCTTCAACGCCTGCATCCCCTGGACCTCAGGATTCAGAGGGCAGTGCTCTTTCATCTCCTGCAGCCCGTGGACTTCAGGATTCAGAGCGCAGTGCTCCTTCAACGCCTGCATCCCCTGGACCTCAGGATTCAGAGGGCAGTGCTCTTTCATCTCCTGCAGCCCGTGGACTTCAGGATTCAGAGCGCAGTGCTCCTTCAACGCCTGCATCCCCTGGACCTCAGGATTCAGAGGGCAGTGCTCTTTCATCTCCTGCAGCCCGTGGACTTCAGGATTCAGAGCGCAGTGCTCCTTCAACGCCTGCATCCCCTGGACCTCAGGATTCAGAGGGCAGTGCTCTTTCATCTCCTGCAGCCCGTGGACTTCAGGATTCAGAGCGCAGTGCTCCTTCAACGCCTGCATCCCCTGGACCTCAGGATTCAGAGGGCAGTGCTCTTTCATCTCCTGCAGCCCGTGGACTTCAGGATTCAGAGCGCAGTGCTCCTTCAACGCCTGCATCCCCTGGACCTCAGGATTCAGAGGGCAGTGCTCTTTCATCTCCTGCAGCCCGTGGACTTCAGGATTCAGAGCGCAGTGCTCCTTCAACGCCTGCATCCCCTGGACCTCAGGATTCAGAGGGCAGTGCTCTTTCATCTCCTGCAGCCCGTGGACTTCAGGATTCAGAGCGCAGTGCTCCTTCAACGCCTGCATCCCCTGGACCTCAGGATTCAGAGGGCAGTGCTCTTTCATCTCCTGCAGCCCGTGGACTTCAGGATTCAGAGCGCAGTGCTCCTTCAACGCCTGCATCCCCTGGACCTCAGGATTCAGAGGGCAGTGCTCTTTCATCTCCTGCAGCCCGTGGACTTCAGGATTCAGAGCGCAGTGCTCCTTCAACGCCTGCATCCCCTGGACCTCAGGATTCAGAGGGCAGTGCTCTTTCATCTCCTGCAGCCCGTGGACTTCAGGATTCAGAGCGCAGTGCTCCTTCAACGCCTGCATCCCCTGGACCTCAGGATTCAGAGGGCAGTGCTCTTTCATCTCCTGCAGCCCGTGGACTTCAGGATTCAGAGCGCAGTGCTCCTTCAACGCCTGCATCCCCTGGACCTCAGGATTCAGAGGGCAGTGCTCTTTCATCTCCTGCAGCCCGTGGACTTCAGGATTCAGAGCGCAGTGCTCCTTCAACGCCTGCATCCCCTGGACCTCAGGATTCAGAGGGCAGTGCTCTTTCATCTCCTGCAGCCCGTGGACTTCAGGATTCAGAGCGCAGTGCTCCTTCAACGCCTGCATCCCCTGGACCTCAGGATTCAGAGGGCAGTGCTCTTTCATCTCCTGCAGCCCGTGGACTTCAGGATTCAGAGCGCAGTGCTCCTTCAACGCCTGCATCCCCTGGACCTCAGGATTCAGAGGGCAGTGCTCTTTCATCTCCTGCAGCCCGTGGACTTCAGGATTCAGAGCGCAGTGCTCCTTCAACGCCTGCATCCCCTGGACCTCAGGATTCAGAGGGCAGTGCTCTTTCATCTCCTGCAGCCCGTGGACTTCAGGATTCAGAGCGCAGTGCTCCTTCAACGCCTGCATCCCCTGGACCTCAGGATTCAGAGGGCAGTGCTCTTTCATCTCCTGCAGCCCGTGGACTTCAGGATTCAGAGCGCAGTGCTCCTTCAACGCCTGCATCCCCTGGACCTCAGGATTCAGAGGGCAGTGCTCTTTCATCTCCTGCAGCCCGTGGACTTCAGGATTCAGAGCGCAGTGCTCCTTCAACGCCTGCATCCCCTGGACCTCAGGATTCAGAGGGCAGTGCTCTTTCATCTCCTGCAGCCCGTGGACTTCAGGATTCAGAGCGCAGTGCTCCTTCAACGCCTGCATCCCCTGGACCTCAGGATTCAGAGGGCAGTGCTCTTTCATCTCCTGCAGCCCGTGGACTTCAGGATTCAGAGCGCAGTGCTCCTTCAACGCCTGCATCCCCTGGACCTCAGGATTCAGAGGGCAGTGCTCTTTCATCTCCTGCAGCCCGTGGACTTCAGGATTCAGAGCGCAGTGCTCCTTCAACGCCTGCATCCCCTGGACCTCAGGATTCAGAGGGCAGTGCTCTTTCATCTCCTGCAGCCCGTGGACTTCAGGATTCAGAGCGCAGTGCTCCTTCAACGCCTGCATCCCCTGGACCTCAGGATTCAGAGGGCAGTGCTCTTTCATCTCCTGCAGCCCGTGGACTTCAGGATTCAGAGCGCAGTGCTCCTTCAACGCCTGCATCCCCTGGACCTCAGGATTCAGAGGGCAGTGCTCTTTCATCTCCTGCAGCCCGTGGACTTCAGGATTCAGAGCGCAGTGCTCCTTCAACGCCTGCATCCCCTGGACCTCAGGATTCAGAGGGCAGTGCTCTTTCATCTCCTGCAGCCCGTGGACTTCAGGATTCAGAGCGCAGTGCTCCTTCAACGCCTGCATCCCCTGGACCTCAGGATTCAGAGGGCAGTGCTCTTTCATCTCCTGCAGCCCGTGGACTTCAGGATTCAGAGCGCAGTGCTCCTTCAACGCCTGCATCCCCTGGACCTCAGGATTCAGAGGGCAGTGCTCTTTCATCTCCTGCAGCCCGTGGACTTCAGGATTCAGAGCGCAGTGCTCCTTCAACGCCTGCATCCCCTGGACCTCAGGATTCAGAGGGCAGTGCTCTTTCATCTCCTGCAGCCCGTGGACTTCAGGATTCAGAGCGCAGTGCTCCTTCAACGCCTGCATCCCCTGGACCTCAGGATTCAGAGGGCAGTGCTCTTTCATCTCCTGCAGCCCGTGGACTTCAGGATTCAGAGCGCAGTGCTCCTTCAACGCCTGCATCCCCTGGACCTCAGGATTCAGAGGGCAGTGCTCTTTCATCTCCTGCAGCCCGTGGACTTCAGGATTCAGAGCGCAGTGCTCCTTCAACGCCTGCATCCCCTGGACCTCAGGATTCAGAGGGCAGTGCTCTTTCATCTCCTGCAGCCCGTGGACTTCAGGATTCAGAGCGCAGTGCTCCTTCAACGCCTGCATCCCCTGGACCTCAGGATTCAGAGGGCAGTGCTCTTTCATCTCCTGCAGCCCGTGGACTTCAGGATTCAGAGCGCAGTGCTCCTTCAACGCCTGCATCCCCTGGACCTCAGGATTCAGAGGGCAGTGCTCTTTCATCTCCTGCAGCCCGTGGACTTCAGGATTCAGAGCGCAGTGCTCCTTCAACGCCTGCATCCCCTGGACCTCAGGATTCAGAGGGCAGTGCTCTTTCATCTCCTGCAGCCCGTGGACTTCAGGATTCAGAGCGCAGTGCTCCTTCAACGCCTGCATCCCCTGGACCTCAGGATTCAGAGGGCAGTGCTCTTTCATCTCCTGCAGCCCGTGGACTTCAGGATTCAGAGCGCAGTGCTCCTTCAACGCCTGCATCCCCTGGACCTCAGGATTCAGAGGGCAGTGCTCTTTCATCTCCTGCAGCCCGTGGACTTCAGGTGAGAGTGGATCCAAGAACAGTACAGCTCTAGACCGGCACAGCTCAGAACTATTAAAAAGGTTCACGAGTCCAAATGGACGGCAATCAGGAAGCCTGGTCGGCGAGCACAGTCTACGTTCAGAATGGGGCTGGAGTCTCCGGAGACGGGGTCCCGGTCAGACTGCAGGCAGACAGGGAACGGGCAGATACAAAGTCCAAAGACAGAAAGCAAGTCAGGTTACTGGGGCAGAGATGAGGAGACGTGGTCAGGGGCAGAAGGCAGGTCAGGTAACAGGAGATCCGTCCGGAAAAGAGTGCTGGAAGGTAGTGCATGACGCGACGACGATCTGGCAGAGAGTGGGTGTGGAGGAGCTGATTAAGAGCTGGCTGGTGGAAAAGTTGAGTCTAATGATGTTGATTAGGGCGGGCAGGCAGAGTGGGTTGGTAGAGGGGAAAACCAGGAGTGGATTATGACATGGACAAAGACCACCTTCCTATTGAGAGAGCATTGGGGCTCCAGTGGAGTCTACAACGCTCCAGTGGAGGAATACTTTCTAGTTAAGATAAGTTCAATTTTTGATCCTATTGGTTTTCTTGCCACTGTTGTTCTCCCTGCAAAGCAATTGCTAAAGGAGCTTTGCCAAAAAGGCTTTGGATAAGATGAACCATTGTTCCATGCTGTGTTGGACAAATGAATAGAATGGCTACATAGTCTAAAAAAGATTCAAAATATTAGTGTTCTACCATGCATGAAGCCTGAAAGCTACAGAGAACTAAACTCTGCACAACTGCCCCCCTTTGCTGATGGCAGTGGCAAGGGCTATGGCTCAGTTAGCTACATCAGGCACATTGTCATGGAAGATGATGTACGTGTTACATTTGTTGCAGGGAAATCAAGAATACTTCCTCTAAAGCACATCACTGTTCCATGACTAGAGTTGGCCGCTACAGCACTGTTGGTGAAGGTTGACAAAATGTTGAGAAGAGAACTTAACCTACATTAGCAACCTTCAGTCTTCTGGTAGCTAAACAGTGCTGAAATACATAGCAAGATTTAACACAAGATTTAAGATGCATGTAGCCAACAGAATCTCTCTTATTTGTGACAATACTGATGTTTGTCAATGAAGATATGTTTGCAGTAAGGACAATGTAGCTGATGATGCTGTCAGGGTCTGCTAGTGTCAAGTGTCTGTCTGTTAGGGTCATTCTGTGTTTCCTGTTTTACTTTGAAGTTCTGTTTGTGTCTTACTCCCCATGTCCTGTCAAGTGTTGTCCCCAGGTGTGTTTGATTATTCCCTCTAACTGATGTGTCCCACCTGTGTTCAATTGTTCAATTGTCTACCTCTCCCTTTATATTTAACCTCCGTGTTCCTTTCCTCCTGTGCCAGATTGTCTTGTCTTTTTAGAGAGCAGTCCAGCGTATATTCTGTGTAAGTCTCCTTGTCTCCGATCTGTATTACGTGTTCCGATTACCGAGTTTGCCTTATCCTTATCTGTATTATTAAAATGACTACTGATTCAGAAAGTTCCCTGTGTGACTCTGTACAATTGGGTTCTCGGTTTCCCGAACGTGATAGATGCATCGTCCAAGTGCAAGCAGATTTCCACAGCAAAGCAGATGGATCCATGCTCTTGAGTTCCTATGGAAACCTGAGGAAAACTGGCCAAAATGGAAGCTTTAAGCAATAAATCAGTGCCACAAGACGATGGTCCAGAGGTAATGAAAAATGCAATTTTATTCATTACCTTATTGCAAAATATTGACACTCCCACAGACTGGCTGGTTTCTTATTTCTCTGATTGGATGCAGCTACTAAAGGCAGTAGCTTGGTACCTTCCAACTGGAACCATCTCCGGTGCCTGCCGGCCTGGCCATCCTCCTTTACCCCCACCACGCTCGGAACCTTAAGCAGTGCGGGGCGGTGGTTGGTGACACACCGCAGCAAACATGCACATCCTCCAGGTACCCAACTCTCCTCTCCCCTCCGGGGTTAGGAGGGGGGTTCAATGTCTCCCCCATGGTCATTCCCGTCAGCCGGTGCGGACACCTTTAGCATCAGCTGCGATGAGTGCTTATTAGTACCCCGGACTGACGTTGGAAAACAGTTGTGTACGGAAGGTTGCATTTATTTCGCTGCGTTATTATTATTATTATTATTTGTCAGGTCAAGCACAGAAAATGATAAATGTTACAATCAAGAGTGGACAAAAGTACAGGTCATCAACAGCCATGTGGAACACTTGGACATCATTGATTTAGAAATTCTTCTATTAATGATACTAAGGCGAATTTATGCTGTCACACTAATGTGTTTCAAATGGACCCACATCAAAGGTCTCAATTCATAATACAATAACCTTGAAGAGTAACTTTTCGTTTCGTTACATTACCCACCTCCTAACCCCGGAGGGGAGAGGAGAGTTGGGTACCCGGAGGATGCGCGTGTTTGCTGCGGTGTGTCACCAACCACCGCTCCGCGCTGCTTAACCTCGCTTGGAACCTTAAGCATGTTTTACGTTTTACGGGTAGAAAAAAGTACACAAAAACATGATAATAACAGTTTACTTAGAATGTATAAAACATCCATGAGTCCCAGAGTCTGTGGATTCTATAAATCCAGATGTATGGGAAGTATAGTGATCCAGACACAGGTGTACTCTGTTGGTCCAGGAGCCATTGAAGTCCACTATCACCTACACAGTTTAGAGCAGGTTCAGCTCCAGGTGGTTCTGACTACACTAGTGATCTGGCTGTTCTATTTCCCGTCCGTAATTTATCTTTTGTTTGACATGATTACTGAGTAGTTTGTGGTGTGAAACAGTAATTTGCATGAAGTTTCAGTTTGTTTCAATTTACCACAAGAGCTTGAATTTCATAGTTGGTTTAGTAAGCTAACAGTGTTTATGTTTACAACTTGAATTCCTGCTTTGGAATTCTTTAACGTTTGTATTGAGAGGTGTATTTTTTGAATGAAAATCTGATGTGTCATGATATGTCCTATGTGCCATGACAAATATTAATTGCAACTTTCCATCTTTTCATTTTTAGTTTTCAATGTGTTTAACCAAGGTGCCCAAAGAAAGTGTTCAATGAAGAAGTTTATCAATTTGTTCTGAAAAATTAAAGCTGCACTTTATTAACATCAGTATGATGCGTGAACTCAATGGTTGACCAGGAAGTAGTCTCAGTGAAAACGTAGCCTACGCTCAATCCTCTTGAGGCGCAACATCTGCTACTTCACTGGACCTCAGAGTGCTGTTCTGCTACCACGTCCACAGCAGACTTTAGATTCCAGAGTGTAGTTCTGCTACAAAACTTGCAGCCCGTGGACTTCAGGATTCAGAGCGCAGTGCTCCTTCAACGCCTGCATCCCCTGGACCTCAGGATTCAGAGGGCAGTGCTCTTTCATCTCCTGCAGCCCGTGGACTTCAGGATTCAGAGCACAGTACTGCTTCATCGCCTGCAGCTTGTGAACTTCAGGATTCATAACCCAGTACTGCGTCATGGCCTGCAGCCGTGGACTTCAGGATTCAGAGTGCAATACTGCCTCATCGTGAAGCTTTACTGCCTTAGGGTCAGATCATACAATTTTTGAATGGCATCCTCAGACAATTGATAGATAGTCCAACTTGAATTCTTGCTTTGGAATTCTTTAATGTTTGTATTGAGTGGTGTATTTTGAATGACTGAAAATCTGATGTGTCATGATATGTCATATGTGCCATGACAAATATTCATTTAGACTTTTCATCTCTTCATTTTTAGTTTATCAACTTGTTCAAAAGAATAAAAGCTGCACTTTATTAACCTTAGTATGATGCGTGAACTCAATGATTGACCAGGAATTAGTTACATGGGGGGGATGGTCTCCTGTAGTTGGTGATTTGTTGCAGGCTTCTCCAAACTGACACAGAGTCATTGACTGAGAAGCTGATTTTTAGCTTCTCACTGTAGCTCCTCTTAACTAGCCTGATCTCCTTAGTCAGCCTGTTTCGAGCCTGCTTGTACAGGGCCCGATCCCCACGTCTGTATGCCTCCTCCTTTGTTTGACGCAGCTTCCTAGGATTTTACTGGTTCGGTGTGAACCATGGTTTGTTCTTGTTGTAGGTGTAGAAGGTCTTTGTCTGCACACACATGTCCGCGCAAAAGCTAAAGTATGATGTCACAATGGCATTTAGTTCATTGAGATCCGTGGCTGCAGCTTCAAAGATACTCAAATAAATTTCTGCCTGTAGGTCCGAATGAGATGAATCAGACAGTGATCAGAGAGTCTGTGCTGCAGTCTGCTCTCAAAAGCTGGAATTCCGGCAGCCATAGTACACTATCCTGGATGCGTCTAAATGCCAAGATGCATTGTTAGAACAAAGAAATAATACACCAAACACAATTTTCCTTACTTTTTGTGCTAAGTTTAGTTGCAACTCTCCAACAGGGATCTGAAAAAACACTTGGAAAAGAATAAGAAATCTGAATTACACACCATCATGTTTCCCCTACTACTGGAAGGTTAAAACAATCCAGAGGGGACTACGCATCTCCAAATTTCCCTCTTTTAGGACAAGATAAATTGGACTTGAAATATAAATGGGAAGCAATCCCGAACAAATGCTTACTGGACTTGATGTTGTTGCTGATTGAGGAGACCAAATCATCAAATTGAAGAAGTTAAACAAAAGCTTACACTCGTAGAAATGCAGTAGTGCAGTATTGCGGCAGAGAACTCTGTAAGGACATTGACAAATTCTCCAAGTCACTGGCCTACACCAAAATTCGGAAGGTTCCTGATTTGATCCCATATCCTGCAGTTAACATGTCGAAGTGTCATTGAGCAAGACAAGGACACTGAACCTGAACCCGAAAGTGAGTGTGAATGGTTAACGGTCCTGATGAGCAGGTTGGCACCCTGCAAGGTAGTCACTACCACCTGTATATGAATGGGTGAATGAAGAACCTGTAGCGTGAAAGCGCTTTGAGTGGTCAACAATGACTAGAAAAGCGCAATTTAGATAGAGGACATTTACCATTTACCGCACAGGTGGGTTGGGGACGTAGACAAAAAAATATATATATGGTATATAGATAGGGTATAGACAAATATCCTGGAGAAAAAAAAAGGAGAGAGAAAGACATGGAGAAAAAAAGAAAAGACAAAACAATAAAACAGCCACTGCAGCCACAGCACAAGCGATTTAGTGTGTTCATATTTGTGTGTGTGTGTTTGTGTGTGTTTGCGTGCATGTATAAGCTTGTCAAGGAATGTAGTTTAAAGCAGGAGTGGAGCGCCACAATGGCACCACACTGACCCCAGCGTGAGCCAGGAAGGAGCCAAGTTGCCAGAGCCACCCGCAAACCGTCCAGAGTAAAAAAGGTCCGTACGGCTGTACACACCCAGAGCGGTCATGTCCCTGCCAAGGGGAGGGTGGTGGAAGGGGCGAGGGCCCTGGGCGCCTGACATCCCGCCCAGCCAGATGCAAGTTCTTCTAGCACAGAGTCCAGTGCCCAACAAGCCCGGACCCAACCCGAAACCTG
>KV751348.1:301033-401192 GCA_001698575.1 Mola mola
AGGAAAACAAACTATGAAAAGGACGAGACACACAAAGGAAAAAAAAAAAAGTTCCCTACAGGAGGAGGGAAGTTGAGGAATGGAGGAAGATAAGCCAGGAAAGAAATTAGAGAGGACTAAAAGTGATCTAGTCTGGTATAATCAGGGAGAATTGGAAGGTGGGATGAACGTTGAGGGATGGCGGGAGTTTTAGTTTGACCACAGAGGGATTGATGACCTTCTGGATCTTGTAAGTTACAATGAATTTAAGTACCAATTTCTACAAGACCAGATCTTTAGAGGAGAGCAAGACTTTCTGCCTATATTGATATTTGGGAGCAGGTGAGCGACGGCAATCAGCAGACTCTCTGATATGGGCAGGGGAATGCAGCAGAGCAGCACGAGCAACCAACCAAACCTGGCAATATTTGAAAGGTGGCATGCCAGAAAATTAGTTTACCAGGGTGTTCTTAGTAAATCTAGCACTCAGAAGGAAAGCAGTCAAGAAAGCAGGTTGATGAGAGGTAAGACACTGCAAACCATTTGACTGTGGATGATAACAGGATGTTAGACTGACAGTGGGTCCCAGGGATTGGCAGAGAGCCTTCCACACTGTGAAGAGAATTGTTGTCCGTGGTCTGAAACGATTTCGGAAGGAATTCTGTGTAACCTGAAAACATGCTGGACGAGGAGTTCAGCTGTCTTAGTGGCAGATTGTAAATTTGGCAGGGGCATATAATGAACGGACTTGTTGTGAAATGTGGTCCACAATTGTGAGTCTAACTGTATTACCCTGAAAAGGAGGAGGGAGTTCAGTGATGAAATCAACAGCAATATGAGACCAAGGGCAATGAGGAATGGACTGAGGATGGACAGAGCCTGTTGAGAAGTCTTACTTCTGGGACAAGTGGAGCAAACAGAAGCACGGGTATCCCAAGACATGGTTGGCCACCAAAAGCATTCCTTAAGGAAGGAACGAGTCCTGTCGATGCAAAGGTGACAGGTTAATTTGGATGAATTAGCCCACTGTAGAACCTGGGAAGGAGGCGGACCACTGCCAGGACTGGGATAGTCATCGTTGGCTCATTGGCTGTTGCCCTTCTGTATTTAAATTCTTCACCCCCACTGAGTGACAGCAATAAAGCACTACGGAGCAATGATTGTAGGAGGTTCATGGGCTGTTTCTGCATCTGGAGAAGAGAGTCTGGAGAATGCATCAGGCTTGACATTGCAGGATCCAGGATGATAGGAGAGGGAGAAGTGGAACAGTCCCAGGAACAGAGCCCAGCAAGCTTGACGGGAGTTGCGTCTTCAGGCAGAGCAAAGATAGGAAAGGTTGTTCTGCTCCCTCCAGCCAGTCTTCTATTCCTGCAATGCCAGAACTCTTGCCAAAAGTTCTTGGTTTCCGATGTCATAATTTCTGTCCACAGGGGACAATCACGAGAGAAAAAGGTGGATGGATGCAGTTTCTTATACCGACTTTGCGCTACAGCTGGCAAGCTTCCAACTTTTCAGAGCGGACCGCCAAAGAGGACTCTGCCAAGGCAAGAGGTGGAGGTATCTGCTTTTACATTGACTGCGGCTGGTGCAACGGCGTGATAGTGACCTTACAGCATTGTTTTCTTAACCTGGAATCTTTTTTCATAAACTATAAGCTCTTCTACTTGCCCTGCAAGTTCCCCTCATTCATTTTAGTTAAATTCTACTGGTGGGCAATGCGCATGACGCACAGTACAAGCTAGCCCACCAGATAATGAGGGTAGAGCAGACAAACCCATACTCCTTAGTTATTGTCCTTGGTGACTTTGACAAAGGCAACCTTACACACAAGCTCCCCAAATACAAACAGTTTATCAAATGCCTCATCAGAGAGGAAAACATGCTGGATCACTCTAACTCCACTATAAATAATGCCTTTCATGCCATTACCCATGCTCCACTGGAACAATCTGATCATGCCCTGGTCAAACTGATTCCTGCATACAGGCAGAAACTCTCTAAACCTGTTTCGGGGACATCAGAGTTGTGGACCAGTGAAGCAGTGGAGGATCTTAAGGCATGTTCTGATGCTACTGAGTGGGATATTTTCAGGACTGCAACCAATAGTCTGCATGAATACACAGAGGCTTTGACGTCCTACATCTTTTGCTGTGAGGACAACTGTATCCCATTACGCACCAGGGTTAGTTATAACAATGACAAACCCTGGTTCACAACCAAATTCATACAACTCAGGTTGGAGAAGGAGGAAGCATTTAGGAGTGAGGACAGATACATATTTAAAGTGTCAAAGTACACGTTTAGCAAGACGGTGAGAGAAGCTAAACGGCGGTACCGCAGCAAACTTCAGCAACAACTTGATTTTAACTGGATTTGCTTGCAATTGACCATTTGAAATAATGAAATCAAGGAAACTCATCATAGATACATAGAGCTTGTTTTCCAGAAGCCGATAGAGAACCAGTTGGACGTGTTGTCGATGTTCCATGAGGTTCTGTGAGACGATGAGGATGTCATTGAGATAAACAAATTTATTTAGCATATCTCTGAGGACGTCATTGACAAGAGGTTGAGCTGGCATGACTTGATATTCGAAATGGCTGAGAGGTGTGTTAAAGGCTGTCTTCCACTCATTTCCACTGATGCAGAACTGGTAATAAGCATTGCAAAGATCCTGTTTAGTGAAATCTTGGCTTGATTTAAAGGCTTATAGGCAAAGTCATTGAAAGGGACAGGGTTTTTGTTTTTTACTGTGATGTAATTCAGTTCTCTGTAAACGATGTGTCAGGGCCTTGTCCTTTTTGTCCACAAAAAAGAATCCTGTGCCGACTGACCAAACTGAAATCCCCCTTAGATTCCAAATGTGACTTAATAATCATTAAGTTTTATGATGATTTTGAGTAATTCAGTTTTTTCTTTATTATGTCAGCTATGTTTAAGCCATCTTGCTATGTGTTACAAGTTTTTCTTGCTATTAGCCTAATAGACATGCTTGGAACCTTGGCCAGGAAGTGCGCTTAGCCAGTTGGCTATGTGGTGTTGGAGAAAGCCTCTGATCCCATACTCCCAAAGAATATGTAAAATACTTTCTGAGGGGACCAACAACTTCTCTTGTTTGAAGTTATTTATTCAGCAAAAGCAAAAAGAAGAAGTTACAGAGCTCTGGATCAAACTACGTTTCCCTGACAACAACAAAGTGTGTCAGTTCACGAAGTCTGACTGGCTGTTCTATCCCTGATCCAGTATTTCTATACAAACAGGAAATGTGCAATGGGCGTGAGTTTGCAGGTACGGCCGTCTTTTCATTGGCTCCGCCGAAGAGGGTGTAGACAGGGTGGGAAGCAGTCTGTTGATATCTCCTGTCCGTTAGATCTGACTCCCGCCTAGAACATAATAGAAGGACACCACAAACCACAACCCACTCTTCCGGTTTTCGAAGGTCAGTCTCTGTCTCCTGTTTTGCATCTCTTGCTACACAATATAGTACAGTGTTCTCTTAGTTAAGTTCATTTGAGTTCATGATCACACCTGCTTGTTGATACGCCCCGTGTGTCTTCCTTTACCTTATTTGGACCTTCCGAAACAGCCGCCGCCTAACAGTGGACAAAATATCCTGTGAGGATATTTTGTGAAACGGAATATATTAACGAATAGTTATAAATCATCCTCTCTAGTAGAAAATAAAGTTTTATACCTTGTTCACAGGTTCACGTGATGTTTTTTTTTTTGTTTAACAAGATATATCATGCACTATGCTCATTCTTACTTAAAATACTGAAAAACTACAGGTAACTACAAGCCTTGGATTCGACACACACGCACAAAACCTGGTTACAGCATTCTCTCACAGCAGACGCACACTTCATTGGATGCTGAAAGCTAAAGATCAGTGTGTTTAAAAACATTAAAGAGAAATTAAACCCCCTTTCTTTGAACTGAAAATTAATATGTGGTGGTTAGTAGTGCAGTGGATTGTTCTAGGTCCTAAACTTGA
The DNA here is from genome assembly GCA_001698575.1 of Mola mola. Classification (NCBI taxonomy): domain Eukaryota; kingdom Metazoa; phylum Chordata; class Actinopteri; order Tetraodontiformes; family Molidae; genus Mola; species Mola mola. Next base: position 305,007 of record KV751348.1, read on the forward strand.
AACTGTAACACAGTCATTGTCATGTTATTGTGCTCTGTAAATGTGACATCTGAGACTTGTGATGTCACTGGTGCAAAATCTAATCACCACAGTTTAGTCTTAACCCCCCTATCCCTATATAAAGGGAAAACATCAAGTTAGGAAGATAAAGGAACATAATGTTGCAGTCGTAATGGGAGCTGGAACAACCATACTCTGATCTGAGGCATACTCTACTCCTCATCTGATCTGACTGGCTTTTGTCAAGATGAAAATAGCTCAATTTGTATATCTATCACGACCTTCTAATGTTAAATGCGCATTGTTTCTGTATTACAACTTGCCAAGGCTGCCAGAAATGTGAAATTCTTCTCTTTTGCAGTTTCCATGTCCGTGTGAACCCTCTTACACACATACTGTACATAAAGTATGCGCTTTCACAGTGTTCAACAGACTTCTATGTTTGTTGTCTGTTTACAGTTATACAGGGCCCATAAAAGAAACATCTCATGTGGAAAAATCTCCTGAAGGCTCCTGAAGGGTGACAGTCCCAACAATATTCATGAGTAGACTTAAATGTAAACACATATTTTTGCTTGATTATTTGTTAGGACTTCACATCTTAACTACATTTTTTTTTTACCTGCAGAGGAGAATGACCAGCCCATTCAACAAAAAAAGAAGAAAAACACATACAATGTAAGTACATAGCTGACCTAAATAGAAGCATTACCTTGTATTCACTCACAGAGCAGGATTTGAAGTGGCTGTGTCATTGTTGACTGGCACCGGTACTGTACGCAGAGCTCCACCATGTATTGTAAAAATGGTGTCTGCATTGATAAAACCCATTTATGCCTGTATTGTTTTTACAGATGACCTTTCCCAGCTGTGTCAGGCTTGTGGGGAGGAGAACTCAGGGGCTGAGATAGACGGGTGGGTAAGATTCATCCAACTGCAGACTGATATTTACCTGGCAGACTGGGATCCACCTTGGTTGGTTACCTCAACATCACTGGGTTAACTCTGCACTATCACACAGCTATTGATCATGTATGGTATCATTAACCTAATTTGCATGACTTCAATTTCTGAAGACACTGGTGCAGCTGAAGAACCACATGACAACAGACTTCACACAGAATGACTGCTATAGTGGTGTCCTATGATAACTTAACTGCTTCACTATGCATATGTATAGTGAAGTGATGTGAACCTGACAGATTTTTTTTTTTTTTTGTTTTAGTTTCCTTTTCAGATTGAGTGCACGTCCTGTGGTCTATGGTACCACACAGTGTGTGTTGGCTGTCCCGCCACAGCTAGAGACTACAATTGCAAAGGACGTACACTTTGATAAATAAAGTTGTTGAGTTCAGATCATTATTGTCTTTCCTTCGGTCACGATATAGGTCATCATGGTTGGTGTTTAGGTAGACAGAGTATAGGCCTACATTGCATATGCCAACTGAATGTAACCACTGACATGATGTGCTGTCTGAGAGTTAAAAATAGGTGATTGTCATACTGAAAAGTAGTAGAAGGCAGTTATTTACAAATATATGAAGCTTTATGTTGCACAATATCTAATATGTTCACTCATTTTTGTATGCATTCAGGTTTTATTTTTGAGATGTTGCAATGTGATAGTCACACCATTGGCACATTTTCACCGCTGTCTAAACACCCGAAGAACCCTTAATTGTGGCATGATAATCGCCTTTATGGTAGCCCAAGATCTCCCTACTGCTTACTTTTTACAGCTTTGAATCCAGTTTGTTTGCAGAACAAGTCAAGGTTGTGTCTAGTTTGCGTGGAATAATGTGATAGTGGTAATAAAATGGCCTACGTCCATATACAATAGAACAATAAATAAACAGACTTTAATGTAGATCACGAACTATGGCACAGGCTGACATGGACATATCACGCAGTGCTAGTGAGCTGCATGTAAACAAACACTTCAGACGGTATGTTTCATTAGCGGGCTGTATGACAACAGTCCTCCAGTAGACTTGACTTGATGTTGATAATAGTACATGGAACAAATATGACAGTGACGACGAGTGATTTTGTAGACGTTTGATGTGAGACTGAAATACAAGAGAAACCACTGAAGGAGAGTGGCGTCACCAGTTAATCTGGCCACTCAGCACCAACAGAAAGTGCGTTCAAAGAGACACCTCACCAGTTCAACTGTCACACTGACCACTGTAACACTACTTCATTTGTTTGTCGGGTTCTCTGATGGAGCCATGTCCGCTACCGGGTCACACAACTTACGTCAAATTAAATTAAAAGAATTGGAAAACCCTCGTTATCCGTTTTATCCACTTGCTTTTGGAAATGAATATAGAGAAAACACGTCAATTCTTTGTTTTGTATAGTTGGTTTTGTTTAGGAAAACGAATGAACGGATGATATACGGATTTCACAGTTTTTTTCATTTCAACATTGAAAAAATTGAAAAGCAGAATGAAGAAAATGGTTGAATTTAGACATTTGCAAATTCCTCTTTTTATTTCCATTTGGGACAGATATCAGAACGGCAATGTGGGACGTAGAGATGTACAGTATATTTGCATAGTATTAGGTCTATTTCTCCATGAAATAAGGTGAATAAATAAACTAATAATCATTATTAAAACAGTCCATAATAATAAAAATATCTCAAAGAAGGGAGAAATCATTTCACAATCTAATTTCTAAACATTTAATTTCAGATGACGTTGACATTAACTAGTTCATGTTGTATGAAGCCTGGAGTAGTTGTGGAACATGTTAGTTAATATAATCAGCCTGCTGCATTCACATATAATTCAGTGGACAGATGTAATTTAAGTGGACGAGAGCAGGACGGTAGAATTTGACGGGGCCAACAAAAAATACCTGGGAAGATAATTGTAATAGCAGATGTTGAAAGTAGGGATGGATATACCAGTAATTAGGTACTTGAGTACTCTTTGGTGACATCATTATTTGAGTACCATTTTACTATTCGCGCACCTGCGCAATTTTGTCTTTGACTACAACAGTTGAACTTATAGTCAGGGTTAGATGTGTCATATCAGCAGTGAGCAGGAAAAGTGAAGCCTTAAACTTTGGCCAAAACTAAATTTGTGGCACTAAACATACAGAAATACTAGTTCAATGTTTAACCACATGTACTTTAAGCACAAGAAGTAACCACCAGAAACAGCCAGCAGGCAGTCTCATCACCTACTAGATCTGTTAGCACACACTGCTGTGATAAGACCAGAGCGGTGAAGATTAGACTGTTAGTGCTAATAATGAAGATGGTGACTGGAGATCTGCTCCCATGATTCTTAATTCTTATGGAAGGAAATGGCTTCTGCCAGCTGAAAGCTTGCTGAAATACAAGTCATGAGATTGTAAAGATGTACAAGGACAGAGGAATTGATTTTTAAGGCTGATAAGCACCATGTCAATAAGGTGGCAGTTATTTAAGACCTTACAACATTAAAGCACCTGCTGAGGAGAGGGGCTTTATGCCAAAGGTGTGTGCTTGTGTGCATTTGAAACTGCACCTTGTTTCCATTGTCACCTATTTATTTACGGAAATGTGAAGGTGAACTCCAGTGTTCTCTCTAGTCATACAGTCACTAGCGGGCTGTAGTAGGCTATAGTAAGCAGTGGGTTAAGTCCAGGAGGTCTGATGCATATGTGCATCGCGCTCTTGTTTTCATATAATGTTATATGTATATTTTGCAAATACTTGACTCTTCATCCATAAGGTAATGCAAGTACTTGAATATTGAAATTACTGAAAACTATCCCTAGTCTAAAGTAAATTTTTTGTTACTTATGCCATCCTGCGCAATGGTATTCTCAACTGGATGTCATGTACCAGGTCTGGGGGATCCAAAATGCAGAGCCAACAGGGAGCTTTCTAAATCGATAGTCGTTTTATTTACAATAGTCAAAGCCAGGAATTCAAATAATGTGACGGTACAGACTAAGGATAAGGCAAACTCGTGAATCGGGAAACAAAACGAGATCAAAACACAAGGAACTATCAAGGAATAAACACTGGACTGCTCACAGGGAAGATAAGACAATCTGGCAAAGGAGGAAGGGAACACAGGGGTTCAATACACAAGGAAAAGGTAAACAACTGGACACAGGTGGGACACATTAGGGAGAGGGAATAATCAAACACACCTGAAGGACAAGACTAGACAGGAAGTGGGGAATAGACACATAGGGATTTCAAAACAAGAGAGGAAATACTAACTGACTCTAACAGACAGACACTTGACACTAACGGACCCTGACAGTTTCTTCTGTGGATGCAACAAAGCTAGCTGAGGAGTCCTGTAGTGAGCAGCATTCTCATATATGTTACCACAGTTAACCACGGATGCTTGGAAGTGGATCATCTAGACTGGAACCTCCCATGCACTAAAAATTCTTCCCTCTCCCATAGGAGGTGGTAAGCTCCAAAGTGACAAGTCTTTTTTAGCGCTTTCACAACGACATGGTTCTTACTTTGGTTTGGTTCGGTTCTCGGGTCTGAGAACCGTGGTGCTTTCTAGTGAACCAGCCTGTGTTCACACTGGTCTAAGCTGAACCAAAGTTCCCAAGGCCGACGTCATCATTAAAGTGCATTACTTAATCCACAACACATTCTTTTAAAAATTTTGATGATAATTTGGTCTAGTGTTTTTGCGAATTCAGCCTTTGCCTAGCTTTATCATCAAATGCAGTGAGGATGTCATTTGTAACTTTCACCGATGCCTTTTCTGTGCTGTGATTGTTCATAAAAACCAGACTTTAAATCCTCAAATAGACTATTATCCTGAAGAAAGCCGCATAGCTTTTTAGCTACTGCTTTCTCTAGAATCTTTGAAAGAAAGAGGAAGGTGGATATTGGTCTATAGTTGGCTAGAACTTCTGGATCCAGGTTAGGTTTTTTTGGGAGCGGTTAGGCACATAACCTGCTCAAGAAATAGATTGATTATATTCAGTGGTGGAATGCTAACTAAGGGTAAAATGTCTTTGAGCACTCTAGTACATATGGAGTCTAGTAGACAAGTTGATGATTTAGAAGCAGATAATGTAACTGCCTCTATAGTTCCCATTGTCAAACTGGAATCTGTGAGGTTTAGGATATTTTCTCTGATAAGTATCATTTTATTATTAAAGAAGCTCATAAAATCATAACTTGTGAGGGCTTTAGGAATGCATGGTTCAATAGAATAAAGGCTGTCAGTCAGCCTGGCTACAGTGCTGAAAAAATCATGGGCTTATTCTTATTTTCTTCCATTTACCACTTACTTCCATTTACCTCCATTGAATAGTAGTCTATTCTTGCTCGGCGAAGGGCCTTCCTGTATACTTTAAGGCTATCCTGCCAGACCAGGCATGACTCTTCAAGTTTTGTGGAACACCATTTCCTTTCAAGTTAGTGAATTTTATGTTTTAACTTGCAAGTACTGAGATTATACCATGGAGCTAGTCTCTTGAGATTTTTTGCTTTATTTTTGACTGGGGCAACAGAATCGAGTGAAGCATGTAGGGAGGCAGAAGTGCAATCAGCAAGATGATCAAGCTGGGAGGGTCTAAAATTTACATATGACTTCTCTGTTATATTTATGGCCCTGAATTTATTTCAGAGTGAATGATTTCTTAAAATTTTTCAACAGCGTCCTCAGATATGCATCTGCTATAATAAATAGTGACTCATGTCACTTGGTGTATAGTTGATGAACAAAAATTCAAATGTTATAAGATTATATGACAAAAAAAACATGTTGTGCAGAGACATTGCCTGATGATGCTGGAATAGGCTCCAGCCCACCCAACCCCCCAGCCCGTGACCCTGTACAGGAGTAGCAGTAGAAATTAGATGGATGGATTTCTTTTATCTTACATTTTTACAGAACCCTGCAACTCTAAGCATCCTTTCGGCAGGGCAGGATTCTTCATTGCAAAGTTTGTTATCAAGGTCTTATGCTCTATAGATATCTCAAGAGGTCAGGAAAGTGCTGCAAGTCTTCTCTGACCCATGGCGGTTCTGAGTTTATTTTTTATCCGTTTCAGTAGTGAAAATGTCCTCTCCCTGTCCCAGTTGGATACAGGCAATGTAAAAAAAAGCCTGAGTCCCAAATAAACATTGGGGAATGTAGTCTGCAGTACATTTCTCAACATACGTTGCAGGAGACTTGCAGGAGTCTTGTCTTGCTCAGTGCTTTCAAACACATTTAAATTGGATCAGCTCATCAGCTAAAGCATTGTCCAAGTGGTTTGGTTATGAAGAGGAGAGAACATTAGCTTTTTGGCTGATATCAACATCATCACATCCCCAAAAAAAACCCAAAACGGCTAAAGCAAATGTTTATAACTTTTTATGCATTCAAACATTTGATTAGTTCTGAAAACACACTGTCAAAAATCACTTTGAAGGTTTCGACTTTGAACCTTTTACTCCCAGTGAGACTGACTTTGTTGTCAACTGCTTCATCATCAACAGTTTTTCTTTTACTAATTCATCGGATTTCTTACTTGTAGGTCTGATTCACAACTGCAACACCCCGAGCAGATGATTCAACGTACGAAAATGCAATGATGCAGCGTACATGTGCAGCAACCCCAAAAGCTGCAAGGCACTCAGGTCCATGTCCCTCTTTTGCTAGCTGTTACAGGATCTGAATCTGTGCAGGACAATGTCCCAAAATATGGTCATTAGTATAATTTCCAGCTGTCCTGGCTTGGCACATAATGCAGCAGCCTTGTTCAGTGTATCCTGACGCTCCTCTTCGTCAGACAGACCATGTCCCCTAAGTGAATTAAGCGACTACTTAGGGCTCTGCGGCTATTAGGGGCCCCCAAACTGACCTCAGTTTTGAGTCTGACCTAGCAACAAACTCTAAACTGGTACTCTTAACTTGTGTATGCAACGTGCCTGGAGGTTGAGGCCCTCATCATCACTGAGTGAGCGGTTCGTCAGTTGGTGAAGATATCTGAAAGAGTTTATCCATCACGTGCAGAGAAAAGGAAAAAGAGGAAGGTAAAGAAGCAAGTCATCAAGCACAAGATAATGATAAATTCTACATTTTTGCCAAGTGATGAACATGTAGTGACAAAACACCACTACAGTATTTTAGTCAAACTTGTTTTAAAAAAATCCAACATGTTCGTGTGCCGTACTGCAAGTGGGTGCTTCATTACTGTCAACCTACAGGCTGCGGGCCTTCACTGTGAAAATAAACAGTCTTCATTGTGTGTGTGTGTGTGTGTGTGTGTGTGTGTGCATGCGCACTTAAAAAGAGGATAAAAATGTTTTACTTTTAATTAGATTAGCATATACATTAGGGTAAATCTGACATTTTAAGGTGCTTTGTTGTTTTAAAATATTAAAACAACAAAGCACCTTAAATAAAATTCTTTCAGCCTTAAATTTCAGGACTTTTCCTAAATAACCATTTTGCAGGGTTTGTTTGAAATTTGCAGATCAGCTTGTTGTTTGTTTGACTAGCATTACTGTTTGTGTGAAGTTGGTTTGACAGAAAATGAGGGCATGTGGTTTGACCACAGTGTTGGTTGAAATGGTCATAGTGAAAGCTACCATTCAATAACGTTGTCACAAATGTCACTCAATAAAATTAATAAAAATAACTATGACTGTTTATGTTCTCCTATGTATAATTACATGACATAACAGTTGTGAATGCATTTTCCGTACAAATAAATACTGTAAAACCTAACAAAAACACTCTATTCTCTATAATATTCATGGGGGATTCAACCATCTATTAATAAGATGATTAGATATCTGTGAATTCAAAATATATCTGTGGTTCAAATTTCAGTATAATTCTAAATTAATTGGCGTATTACCTGCTCCATACTGTGACATATAAACCGTGACCCTAATCCTTTTCAGTATCAAAAAAAGTTAATGCCATTTTAAAAGTTTAAAAACTAAGCATTCAGACAAAAACAACGTTGAAGTAAAAGGACAGATGCAGTTAGTGAGCCTTTTTCTGAGTGTGTTTAATTAGCATTAAAATAACTGTGACCCATCATGTTGATAGAGGAAATTAAAATAATAATCATAATTGCATATGGTATCTTGTTTTATGGATGTTTCTATCCGCTGTGAAGCAGGGACTCCAAAACTTATCTTGCTTAGGGCCCCCAAATATCCAGGGCCAGCCCTTTTTGGCAGAGGGCAAAATCTGTAGAACCTGTCTCTGTATATGAACATGAGTTTCTTCTTCCTTCTTTGTGTTCTCCTCACTTTCTTGTAGACTTGGGCCCAAGACTGAGCTAACACTCGCCTCACTGGAATCCTCTCGCTGTGTGTTGTTAACAGATATCTCTGGGCTCTTGCTACTATATGCTAGCGCCACATCCTCTGATGGAACTGCCTTTGTGTCCCACTTCATCTCTTACTTTTTTAAAGAAGCTAGTGATAAGAGTGATATTTTTTTCCTTGCAACTGCCTCTTCTTATCCTCTTTCTTTTGGCCGCCCTACTGGACCTTTGACCATCCATTTTTCACCTGCATACTTTTTTCCTACGTCACATGGGGCCCTTTCATCCTTGGCATGTGCCCACATTGCCCATATAGTAGATCCAAGCCAGCCTTTTGGAATTAAATTTAGATGGTTAATTGAAGGGCTATATCAAAATATCAGTAGTAGTATCATATTATTTAAAAGTACCACCCCAAGATTCAAGATTAATATTTTTTTTTATTTTGGCTACAGTAATGCTAGAAATTGACCTTAAAAACGGTGTTAACATTTTTAAAAAATTAATATACTTGGCACAGACTGTCATTATTATTATCAGAGTTTCACAAAAAAATACTATTGCATGGAATAAAAGATATATATTGTACCGGAACAAATAATTTTTGTTTTTGAAGATTGCTATGAGGGAAATATATGGCCTATATTTGAGATGATGGACGCTAATTCCGATTTTTTAAACTATAAACAATTCTGCATTAAACATAATTTCAACCCTGTAAAATCAGATTTTGCTAAATTATGTAGAGCACTTCCCAAAGAATTTGCTTTCCTTGCAAGAAATATATAGACACACCAACCCATACAACCATAAGGGTTGCCACTGTCAATTCAAGAAAATTTTTAATCCTGGATAGATAATAATTGGTAGACCTTCTGGTGTCACAGTCCACTCCTGGTTTTCCCCTCTACTAACCCACTCTACCTGCCTGCCCTAATCAAGATCATTAGATTACCTGTTCCCCCCAGTCGGCTCTTAACCAGCTCCTGCACACTCACTCTCTGCCAGATTGTCGTCGCGTCATGCACTACCCTCCAGCACTCTGCTCCGGATGGATCTCCTGGTACCTGACCTGCCTTCTGCCACTGACCACGTCTCATCTCTGCCCTGGTAACCTGACCTGCCTTCTGTCTTTGAACTTTGCATCTGCCCGCTCCCTGTCTGCCTGCACTCCCTCTCCGCCTTTACTCCCTCTCCGGAGGCTCCTGCCCCATTCTGAACTTAGACTGTGCTTGCCGACCAGGCTTCCTGATTGTCGTCTGTTTGGACTCGTGAACACTGTCAATAAATTTCTGAACTGTTCCGGTCTGGGTTTGTGCTGTTCTTGGGTCCGCTCTCACGTTGTAGAAGTAGATGCATCCAGTCCATTCACTGGCTGGAAGGTGCCATGGTGCCTTTTCTGGTATTCTGGTATGGACTGATCATCATAATCTGGAGTACATTCGCTCAGCCAAAAGACTGAACTCCAGACAAGCCCGCTGGTCGCTGTTCTTTGACAGATTTAATTCCACCCTGTCTTACCGGCCCGGTTCCCGCAATACCAAGCCCGATGCTCTTTCCCGCCAGTTTCCGGAAAGTCCTGATGAAAGATCTGAACCCTCCACAATCATCCCAGCCTCCTGCTTCATTGCTTCCGTCACCTGGGAGATCAAGGAGAGACTATGGGCAGCCATTGAAAACCAGCCTGGCCCTAGTTTCTGCCTGCCTGACTGTCTGTTTGTCCCTGCTCCCCTTCACTCTGACGTACTCCAGTGGGGGCATGCTTCTCGGCTCTTCTGTCACCCTGGCATTCAGCAGACCTGCGGTGTCTTGCAGCAACGCTTCTGGTGGCCATCTATGGAGGAGGATGTCCGGGAGTACGTCAATGCATGTCCGATTTGCAAGCAGAACAAGACCCCTCGTCATCCTCCAGCTGGCCTTTTGCACCCCTTACCTGTTCCTCTCCGACCATGGTCCCACATTTCCCTCGACTTTATTACCAGTCTTCCCCCCTCCAAGGGTCACACTGCCATCCTCACGGTGGTAGATCAAAAAAAAATCCCCCTTCCCAACCTTCCATCAGCCAAAGAAACAGCCAAACTGGTCCTACAACATGTGTTCCGGCTCCATGGTCTGCCCACCAACATTGTGTCCGATTGGGGCCCCCAGTTCACATCCATTTTTTGGAAGGAGTTCTGTAGCCTGCTGGGAGCCTCAGTCAGCCTGTCCTCTGGTTTTCATCCCCAGTCCAACAGGCAGTCGGAGAAAAAGAACCAGGACCTGGAAACTGTTAACCTGATTCTTTTGTTGGAAGCCCAAGAACAAACCGGAGAGTTCTTAACTCTTCAGATATGATCTTTATTTTCTGGTCACATATAAAGTAAGGCAGCGCTGGACTCGGAGTGACGGATCTCTCGCAGGATCTCAGTCAGAGCGAGCCCTGATTGTTAGAAACATTGTACATTTATCTTCTTGGGCTGGGCTCTGCCCCGTACAGAGGTTGGACTTTCACATAACTGAGTATAATTGGCCAGTTACCCAGACATGGACATAAATATGAGCTTTACCCTAGATTCAGTGCAAGACAGAAACTATGACTCAATGGGAAATTACAGGGTAAAACACATTTGGTTAATACACTGAAAAGCATGCCATATTAATAGCCAATTCTAACAAAACCACTCTTCGCTGTCTGACATCCCACAACCCTGCTTCCTGGTCTGAACAGATCCTTTGGGCAGAATATGCTCATAACACCCTCACCTCCTCCTCTACTGGACTTTTCCCCTTTCAGTGCGCCTATGGGTATCAGCCCCCACTCTTTGCCCACCAGGAGAAGGAGGCAACCTGCCCTTCTGTTCAGACCTTCATCCGCCGCTGCCAGTCCCGCTCTGCCTTCCTCAAGTCTGCTGACCGCTATGCCAACAAGCATCGCAAGCACTCTCCCGCCTACTGGGTCGGCCAAAGTGTCTGGCTCTCTCTCTCTTGATCTGCCCCTTAGGGTGGAGAGTCATAAGCTAGCCTCCATGTTCATTGGGCCCTTCACCATCACAAAGATAATTAACCCAGAGGTGGTCCGTCTGCAGCTTCCCCGCACTATGAGGATCCACCCGACGTTTCCTGCCTCCAGAGTCAAGCCGGTCCGAGAGAGTCCTCTGGTCCCCCCCCCCCGCCACACACCTCTGCCCCGGTAACCTGACCTGCCTTCTGTCTGAACTTTGCATCTGCCCGCTCCCTGTCTGCCTGCTGTCTGCCTGGACTCCCTCTCCGGAGACTCCTGCCCCATTCTGAACTTAGACTGTGCTCGCCGACCAGGCTTTCTGATTGTCGTCTGTTTGGACTCGTGAACATTATAAATAAAGTTCTGAACTGTTCCGGTCTAGATTTGTGCTGTTCTTGGGTCCGCTCTCATACCCGTTACATCTGGGGAAGACCTGGTCTAATTAGGAGAGATGAAATTCATCCTACATTGCAAGGAGCTGCTCTCATCTGTAGAAATATGTCCAGATTTATTAGTAATCCACACTGACAAATTTTCTTACACACCTCTTTGTTCTTCCTTTGGAGTCATCCATGTATAACCCCATAGAAACTGAGTCTGTCCTATTTCAACAGAAATTTAGCAAATGAAATGGAGGTTCACATAGGAACTTAATGAAAATCAATACAATTAATGACACAGTTTACAAAATACAGAAAATTGAATGTAGAATCCTGAACATCAGATCCCTACAGCAATAGCAGTACTGTTAAATTACTTTATATAAGATTACAAAATCGATCTATTCTTCCTTACTGAAACTTGACTGTGTCAAGATGATATGTCATTCTTAATGAATCCACTCCTCCCAGCCATATTGCAGCCAAATAATGTTCACATTCTCAGAGATACAGGAAGAGTAGTTGGACTCACAGCCATTTTCAATTCTGGCCTATTAATAAACATTAAGCCTAAACTAAATTATAACTCATTTGAAAATCTCATTCTTACCATTTCTGATTTATTCAGGAAAATTGTGCAGCCAATCTTGTTTGCTATGGTGTACCAAGCATCTGGACCCTATATTGAATTTTTATCTGAATTTTCAGAGATTTTGTCAGGCTTGGTCCTTAAAACAGATAAAGTTATCATTGTAGGTGACTATAATTTCCACATAGACATTGAAAATGATAGCCTTGGAATCACATTTCTGTCACTATTAGATGGTTTCTGTCAGTGTTTACATGAAGCAACACAGTTTTAATCAAACCCTAGATCTTGTTCTGACATATAGCATTGAAATGGATCACTTACATGTCTTTCCGAAAAATCCTCTTTCATCAGATTATTTTTATAACATTAGAATTTCTGCTCTCTAACTGTACGCCAAAGGTTACTAGTTATTATAGCAGATGCATGTGTGAGGACACTTGAAAAAATTAAAAAAATTATTCCCCCTTCAATAAATTCAGTGCCATATCCCAATATAACAGAGGAATAATGTGTAAATTATATATTTTCATCTAAACTGTCAATTTAGGCATTAGACCTCATACTAACTATGCTGTTCAAATAAGTTTTATCCTAAGATAGCACCAACTACTAAACATAATCAATCAATGTCTCTTTTAAGTTAGCTGTAATTAAACCACTCCTAAAAAACCTACTCTGGACCCTAAAATCCTAGCCAACTATAGACCAATATCCAGCCTTCCCTTTCTTTCAAAGATTCTAGAGAGAGCAGTAGCTAAACTGTTACGTAACTTTCTTCAGGATAACAGTCAATTTGAAGATTTCCAGTCAGGTTTTAGAGAGCAACGCAGTACAGAAACAGCATTGGACAAAAGTACAAATGACCTCCTCACTGCATCAGATGAAGAACTTATCTCTATACTTGTCTTACTAGATCTTTCACTCCAATGATCATCAGAGATCTTATTTTCACCCGTACTGGTATTCTCTGCACTGACGTCCTGTTAAATCCAGAATAGAATCTAAAATCATTGTGCTTACCTACAAAGCTATTCATGTTTAGGCACCATCATATCTTAAAGAGCTTATAGTAACCTATCATCCAACAGGAACCTTACGCTCTCAGGATGCATGGTTACTGGTGGTCCCCAGAACAGTGTGCGGTTGGACCTGCTGCGGTGCTACTGCCTTATGCCCACTGCTCGCATTAGGAGATCTGGGACGGCCCAGCGCAAATATGCATCTATGGATTACCATGACTTCTGAACTAACAGACTGCACCCGCTCCTGGATCATTAGATTCCACAAACTCTTGGACTCATAAACTTCATCAGCATCACTCAAATCTGGATACATGGGCCACAATGACTCTAGGACCAATGGACTAAACCCGCTTGTGGATCAATAGATTTCTCATGAATTTGGATTTCTAGATTTCACATACCCTTGGACTCATGAATATCATACAATATTACTAATCCGTTAATGTCGTGTTGTTGGGTTCTATACTGTACATGTGTCATCTATTGCATGTCTGTCTGTCCTAGGAAGAAGGATCTTCCGGTACAGTAGGTGGCGCTGTGTACCTTCAAAGTTATTATTTGCAATCCGCTAGTAAAGCAGAAGAAAAAAGTAGCCCAAGCCGAAGCAGAAGGCTACAGAATCTACAACCTTTAGTGTTTTGTTTTTGTTTTTTGTTTTTTACCTCTGTGGTGATGAGCTGTTAAAACCTAGAAAAATCATGTTTGAAAACTTTAGAGAGAGGCTTAACATGATGCAGCAGGATTTCACAACAGGGTTGGTCTGCTTTCTAATTTAACGTTGCTTTTCCGTTCTGTGGCAAGTATGCGACATAACTCATACCCGATAATTTACGACATACTTAATTGCACGAACTGTCAAAGTAGTATATATAGACTATATGTATGTATGTATGTATGTTATGTACCTACCATGAAATTAAGTTTTTTATCATCGTACTTTGGTCCGCTCTGGTTTAGTAGAAATATATTCAAACGAATAGAAATTACATTGTAAGTTATGTAGTTAATGGCTTTCACCTGACAGTCGTGTGATGAGTTTCTGTTTGAGTTCTTCTTGTCATTTTTTTTCTTGTCATTTTGAGGCCAGTGAGTGTAAACGTATTTAAATTAAAGCTGTTAGTGAATCAACGTAGGGAAATCATGTAGAAACGGCATTAAAACACTAAACTGTGTTGTTCCTGTCAGAGAATTTTGCTCCCGCAGACAGACATCAGGAGAGACATGTAACATAAGGGAGAGCTTCTAAGATTCAAATTGTGTGGGAGTGTTGTTGGGAGTATAAAGGCTTTAAATATATATTCGTATGCATGTGTCAAATTATAAAACAGTGGCTGACAACTGTTGTTTTCATAGAGATTTTAATGAAACCTGTTGAAAAACCCTTTAAGAAAAGTTTTGTGGAAACCTGATTGGATCATGGGTGAATGAATTAATATTTTATTGCCATGTCTGTTGATTACATGAAGTACATTAATTCAAATGGTTGATATTACCTTTATTTAGCTCCCACTAACTTCAGTTAGCTCCCATTAGTTGTACTTAGCTGGCTTTAGCTACACTTAAGTTTGATTTGCTTCATTTAATGCCAGATATTGTCAATTAGCTGCTGTTAGCTTCAGTCATCTCCAACTAGCTTCGGTTAGGTGCTTTTAGCTTAAGTTGGCTATCTTCCGTTGGATTAAATTAGCTGCTGTTAGCTTTTGTCAGCTCCCCATAGCTTCAATTAGCTCTTATTTGTAAAATTCAGCTCCCATTATCATCATTTACCTTCACTTCAGTTTGCTGCCTTTGGCGTTAGATAGATTCTGTTAGCTTCAGTCAGCTGATGTTTGGTTGAGTTAGCTTCCATTAGCTGCACTTAGCTGGGATTAGCTTCAGTAAGCTTTAATTTTTTTAATGTTGCTCCATTTAACATTACTGGACTACTTAGCTTCAGATCGCTAATATTAAGTCCAGATAGCTGTCATTAGCCTCATTTAGCTGCTATTAGCTTGAGATACCTGTCGTTAACTACAATTAGGTGTCGCTATCTTGAAATTGCTTCCGGTATCTTTAATGGGCTGTCATTATCTTAATTTTGCTGCCATTAGCTTCAATTAGCTCATACTTGCTTAATTTTTCCATTAGCTACCATTGATATTGCAACATTTCTATCATAGCTGCCATACTAGCTACAGCACAGGTCGGATGTTTTGGAGAAAAAGTTAAAGAGGCCAGATTGAAATGGTTTAGACATGTACAGAGGAGGGATAGTCGGTATATTGGTAGAAGGATACTCAAGATGGAGCTACCAGGCAGTAGGCAAAGTGGAAGAACCAAAGAGGAGATTCATGGATGTGGTGAGGGAGGACATGCAGAAGGTTGGTGTGAGAGACGAAGACATAGAAGACAGAGAGATAGAGGAGGATGATCCGCTGAGGGGATTCCTAGAAAGAGCTAGGTAAAGCCGAAAGGTGAAGAAGATCTTCAGTTAGCTACTGTTACCCTTCAGTTAGCTTTTCCACAATTTGCTTTATTTATCTCCTATTATCACCATTTAGCTTCACTTTACTCACCAGCTTCACTTTCCATTACCATTTGTGTATGTGTCTGTCTGTCTGTCTGTTGGTCACTCACTCATTCAATGACAGACAGACACACACACACAGACGATATGTTGGATATGCACAACAAAAATTCTCATCTAAAATTGCTGGGGTTAATTGTGTTCAGGTATGGAAATACTGTTAGCAATCCACCAATTAGAAGAGAGGAAATTGGGTTCAAATTTGTCGAATTTGTCACCGTACTGTGAGCGTCCTGACATCGTCCTAAAGAAATTGACATATAATTTGTATAAATAGAGTTAGAAATTTTGGCCATGACAGTGAGAGAGAAAACTGGTGTTCTCTGTGTTTTTTCAGCATTTTCTGCCCTCAGTTATAATTGGTCCTTATTAGACAGCTGGCTGGTGTACCTGTCATTTTTATGCTCCCTGAGGCAAAATTTATAAGTCTGACTCCTTCTGACTAAAATTGGAAGAAGCAGAACGTGGTTTCCTTCATTTTGTGAAAAAATTATGTGATGTGTAATGTGTAATATGATGCTTCAGAGCAATTTAAAATACGCCTGCAAGATACTTCTCAGTCGGTTCTCCACTGTGATGTTATGATGATGATGATGATGATAATGATGATGATGTCAGGCACTCTAGCTCCCGCAATACACACACATTTTAAAATCAGAAATGGACCAAAAATGGACCGAAACTTAAACAGAATATGGTTTTAACGATCAGAATGCCCTTTTAGACCAGTACTTAGTAGACCAAGCCCTTAGTTTTTTCACCAATTAAAACTTCATTTTTCTAATTTAATGTATTGCAACATGGCATGACTTCAAAGTTGATTGGGCTTGAGCTCTTCTCAAGTCGATTTCCCATTATTGTTTATTGAAAAATATTGCACAGTTTTTTTCGATTTTCTTTGACACTATTTGTGCATTAATGTACAGAAATCATAGCACACCATTCCTGACGATTGTGCATGCAGTGATGTGACTTTTGTGTCTGTGCAATAGACGGTGCGGCATGAGTTATGTGGCCCAATATGTGGGTGGAAAAATAACAAGCCAGAATAACCCAGACAAATAGTGATATGTGTTTCTGATGCACAGCCATGCATCAGGCACACATAATTAACCCTCAATCTACCTGTCTCTGTAGCCTTGAGGCAACTGCACATTGTCTGGAGAGAAATATATAGAGAAAGTTAATCCTAGAGTAACGTCTTTCCTGTAAATGCACCATTGTTTGCAAGCCTATATGTACTACAAACTTGTGCACCTACTTGTCATCAAGTGGGCAACTATGTTAGTTCCCCTTTGTTACATTTTCCTTGAATTAACTAAAAAATGTGGAAGAGAAAATTCTTATCCAAGCATTTTCTGCTATTTGTGAACTTAATTGCCCTTGTTTTCATTAATTTATGCAGCTTCCAAAATTGACATTTTGACAGATGTATTTATCAAACTAATATGCCGATAGATATGGATAATCTCAGACTTAACATCACTTTAATGTATCTTCAAAGCTTTCCACCATGTTTTGATGTTCCTGGTCACATTTTCATGTGTTAGGTATGGGTTGTATGGGTGGCGCAGTGGTTAGCACTGTCGCCTCACAGCAAGAAGGTCCTGGGTTCGATTCCGGGTCAGGACGTTTCTGTATGGAGATTGCATATTCTCTCTGTGTCTGTGTGGGTTTTCTCCGGCTTCCTCCCACATTCCAAAAACATGCAAAACTGGGGGTAAGTTAATTGGTCACTCTAAATTGCCCATGAGTGTGGATGGTTGTTTGTCTCTATATGTCAGCCCTGCGATGAACTGGCGACTTGTCCAGGGTATACCCCGCCTTCGCCCCAAGATGCTGAGATTGGCTCCAGCCCCCCCCCCACGACCTCTAACGGGATAAGCGGTAGAAAATGAATGAGATATGCGTTGTATATGCACAACAAAAATTCTCAAGATTTCTTAACATCTGAGAAGTAGACATTTGGTGAACTTTACCAGTTCATTCAAAAGAAAAGACAGGAGAGGAAGTAGGAAAGGAGAGGTCCATTATTGTGTAAAGTTTTACACCAACAATATGACACTGCTATTGACATGTAGTTGATTAAGCCCAGAATGGAGCTACAGTAAATACACTAGCTATAAAGTATTTTTGAATGGTTAAGGAAGGAGAGTAAGGCATCATCCTCATTTCTCTCTCTTCTTGTACTCCCTTCAGTTTTAAGACCCTTGGAGACAAATCAAGAGACACCAAAATCTGGAGGCAATTCAGGTATGCTGAAAATGTGTGTGTGTTGATTGTAATATAAATGGTGTATTGTGATGTGAAATAGTTTGCGACAGTGATCTGACACTCAAAACTGACAGCGTACAGAGACACCCTGTAACATTTCATATGTAAGCAGGAGGTTTAAAACAGGAAATTTTAAACCTATCTGTCCATCTAATCTATTTGTTGTTCTCTGCACCCAAACAGAACATCAAAATTTTGCCATATTTAACAAAAAAGACCCCAAACTTCACAATTTAGTACCATTATTAGTCTTTAGATTCCCGTCCAACCATTGTGTTCTGGGGTGCCAATGGCAGCAGGCTAAACAAAGTGTTTCTCCCTTGGGATACTTTCTAGCTCCTCCTGCGAGATCCTTAGGTATTTGCAGACCACATAATACACACTCAAGAAATATATAAACACCTACAATTTTGAGTATTTTAGCAGAACAAATAAGTCAAAGCATTTGAGAAAAGGGTATAAGTGTATATTGCATCTGTTGGGCATATTCATACCTATGTTAGGAGTGATGACATCAAGTTCACTGATAAAGGCCTATAAGCTTTGCAGTTCTTCATGTACTTGCTTCAGAAGTGTTCTTCTCTCCCAGTGTGCTGAGAGCATGACTGTCCCCGTCCGTTGTCTGACAAACAAAAAAAGTGGTAGATGAGCATAGACGACAGCTGTCAGTTCGTAAATGTGTTCATTCCATTTTTTTTTTCCAACATTTCAGACATGAAAAGGTCCATGTTAACAAGAAAACAAGAATAAAATGAAATCAAAGAATGAAACTGAAAATTTCAGTTATGATTAAGAGTAGTTCCTGTGTAGATGACACTGCCAGGGAGCTTCAGTGATGCAATTGTAAGAGTTATTCAAACACCGCAAAAAGTTTTATGAAGTAGCAGAAATGACTCCTCAAGTAACCCAATCACTTTGTTATACACACACACACACACACACACACACATATGTGTATATCTATATCTATCTATATGTTATAGTGTATATGTGTGTATGTGTATATACTTAACAAAAAAAGTAAGGAAATGTTTGGTCGATTATTTCTTTGTTGTAACAGTGCTTTTTGGCAATAAATCTTATTCCTCATGCTGATCACCAGCTTGGTCAGATAAATATAAAAATTCCCCACTCTCTTGTGTCTCCTTCAAGCTCGGATCCTCTACCAGAGCCCTCAGAGCCCGAGGGCCCTGCGCAGTATCTTAGCTATTCCTAGGATTCTGGTCTTCTGGACAGAGAACTCAGATATTATTCTTGGGATTTGTTGGAGCCACTCTCCCAGCTTGGGGGTTACAGCCCCGAGTACTCATATCACCACGGGTAACACTGATGCCTTTACTCCCCACATCATTTCCAGCTCCTTTTTTCAAAACTGCATTGTATGTGACAGACAGTTGATGTCCTCTTAACAAAGGAGGAGGCCTCAGACATCAACTGTCTGCCACATACAATGCTGTTTTGAAATCCCTCCCCAGGAAACTTAACCACAGTTCACACCTTGGCTCATGTGAAGCCAGCAACTCGCATGATGACCGGGGGGCGTGATTTCCATCTGATGGTGGGGGGATCTGGGTCACACAGATTGGGGGCAGGGCTTTGTACCCTTTGCCTACTACCCTGAGTAAGAAGGATCCTCCACAAGGTTAAATATTGAGGACTCCCAACCAGAGATTTAGAACTGAAGAAGCCTCTTAGATGAGAGGTGAAACATCTTCAAATAAAAAAAACAAGAAGTCCAGTTGCCTTCAGAAGAAACACCAAGACTACCATGACCTGGATGACTGGGAATCTTCACAGACTTCTTCCTGATGGTGCTATCACTCTGGATTGCGACATCTACCACTACCACCTTCTTCTCCTGCTTGTCGTCCACCACGATATCTGGTTGATTAGCCATCACCATGTTATCGGTCTGAATCTTGAAGTCCAACAAGATCTTAGCTTGGTTGTTCTCAACCACCTTTGGGGATGTCGTCCACTTTGATCCTGGGACCTCCAGCCCATATTTGGCGCAGATGTTCCTGTATACTATGCTGGCCACTTGGTTATGGCGCTCCAAGTATGCCATACCTGCCTGCATCTTGCACCCTACTGTTATGTGCTGCACTGCCTCAGGGGCATCTTTGCACAATCTGCACCTTGGGTCCTGTCTGGTGTGGTAGATCTCAGCCTCTATAGATTTTGTGTTCAAGGCCTGTTCTTGTGCTGCCATGATCAGTGCCTCTGTGCTATCCTTGACACCAGCCTTCTCCAGCCACTGGAATGTTTTTTCAATATCAGCCACTTCCTCTTTCTGTCGGTGGTACATCCCGTGCAGGGGCTTATCCCTCCGAAATGATCTCTTTTCTTCTTCCTTCTTCTCCCTGGGTTTCTGCTGCCTGAGTCATTTATTTAGCAGGTCATCAATCGGGGCCATCTTCGTGAGATGGTTGGAGGAGGCTAAGATCAAGGCAACAGAGAGAGAGGTTAGCCAACTGTCAGAGCTGGAGAAGGGCAAGACCAACAAAGTACTGAAGAAGTACAGCAAGCTGTCCTGAAGTGAGGCACAGGAGACTGCCAAACAAAGGCTCATAGCCCATGCTGCCCACCTGAAGATGTACACTAGAGATGTGGAGGCCCTGAGAATAAACATGTTAAATACATGTTCGCCACTGAACCATCCAAAGAGTACTCTCCGTGAGAGGGTAATAAAATGAGGACCGACCCATCCAGGGATGAGACTGAACAGTACTGGAAGGGCATATGGGAGAAAGAGGCATCACATAATATCAATGCTCAGTGATTGTGGGACTTGAGAGGATCACAGCCATCTCCCAGAACAAGACCCAGTATACATCATAATGGCAGATATCCAATAAAGAGTCTCAAGGATGAAGAGCTGGACAGCACCTGGCCCTGACATGATCCACAGCTACTGGCTAAAGAAGCTACAGTAACTGCACTCCATGAACGCCTGATAATGAACCCCCTCAGCCAGATTATCACAAAGAGTGGTACCAGTTCAGAAATGGAACGATAAGCCACATCCTCTATATGGATGACATAAAGCTGTATGCAAAGAGTGAGCGAGCCATTGACTCATTGATCCATATCACCAGGATCTACAACAATGACACTGACATGTCATTTGGGCTAGATAAATGTAGCCGAATGATATCGAAGAGAGGCAAGATGATCACAACTGAAGGGGTTGAACTACGAGAAGGTAACAGAGCCGATGTTCAGGACCACTACAAATACGTTGGAATCCCCCAGGCAAATGGAAATCATGAAGAGGCCGCAAGGAAGTCAGCCACAGCCAAATACCTACGTAGAGTAAGGAAGGTCCTTAGAAGTCAGCTGAATGGTCAGAATAAGATCCGAGCCATCAACACCTATGCCCTGCCAGTCATCAGATACCCTGCTGGCAAAATAACTTGGCCAAAGGAGGAGCTAGAAGCCACAGATATCAAGACAAGGAAGCTCCTCACCATGCATTGAGGGTTTCAGCCCAAGTCTAGCAACCTGAGGTTGTACACTAAGCAGAAAGAGGGAGGTCGAGGATTAGTGAGTGTCAGAGGAACTAAGCAAGATGAAACAACAAAGATCCATGACCTGGAGTGCATGCCTCAGACAGCAGAAACCCAGTGAGGAGAAGGAAGAAGAAGAGAGACCATTATGGAGGGAAAAGCCCCTGCACAGTATGTACCACCGACATATAGAGGAAGTGGCTGATATCGAGAAAATCCACCAGTGGCTGGAGAAGGCTGGTCTCTAGGACAGCACACAGGCACTGATCATGTTAGCACAAGAAACAGGCCTTGAACCCCAAGGCCTATCCTGCTCATAAGTGATTGGTAACATCAGGGTTTCGTCACCGAGGCAACATCACCAGTTGGTATAAAGTCAATGCCTCTAGAAGTAGTCTTGAAGCATGTTGCTCTTCTTTGAACATGGCTACGGTGAAAAAGGAGCTAATTAGTTAGCAAGGGGCTAGAATAAAGGCCCTTTTTTATTCTGGCCGCATAGCCAAGGACTTGAGATGCATTCCAAATACTGTAAAGTACACTTTCGACTACCATGTTTCCACCAATTCACACCAGAACCGAAAGGGGAGAGGTAGAAAGAAGAAACTTTCAGACAGACAAATGAAGCGTCTCAAAATTCTCAGTCTTAAGGACCGAAGAAAGACGTCATGAGAATTGCGTGACAAGACCAACACTACAGTGACTAATGGTGCAACAGTGTCTTCAAGAACTGTGCATTGGAAACTGGAAGAAGGACTTGTAGGCAGAATAGCAGCAAAGAAACCATTACTGAAAGATAAAATAGATTGAAACACCTGAAATTGCCAAAAGAACACAAGAAATGGACAAAGGAAGATTGACATAAAGTGTTTTGGACTAATGAGTCCAAGTTTGAACAGTTTTGCAACACGTGGAAAGTGTAGGTTTAACGGAGGGAGGGAGAGAGATATAAAAATGAGTGTCTCTTGCCAGCAGTTAAACATGGATGGGGTAGTATTATGATGTTGGGTGCCGTTTCAGCTTCAGGAACAGGTGACTTAGTTAACTGACTTAAATTAATGGCATCATAGAAATAAGAAAGTATACCTCAACATTATGGTGAGACATGAAGTACTGTCTGGGAGTCGTTTTATTGGGCCTGGCTTTATGTTCCAAGAGAAAAATGACCCTGAGCATTCCTCTAACTATTGCCGGAACTACCTGTGACAGAAGGAATCTGCTAGAACATTGAAAACAATGGACTGGCCCCCTCAAAGTCCGGACCTCAACCCCATTGAGCTAATTTGGGACGTGTTGGAAAGCAAACTGGACAGATTTATTGTACAATCAAAGAAAAGCCTTTGGCTTGAGTTGTAGAAGGCATGAGATAACATTAGTGTTGAAGTTCTCAGGAAATATATTGACACTATGCATGAGAGATGTGCAGTTGTAATTGCTGCAAAAAGTGGACATACCAAATATTAAAGTTAAAAGTGGAAAAAAAAACCGTAGGACTCACTTCATCTGATATTTGTTGTGGTCAGAGAAACCATTTGCATATTTCATGAACATTATCATATTAAATCATGTTTTGGAGGAAAAAAAAGAAAGGGGTCTGTAGTGACACTAGTAGAGCCAAAAACAAGCTTAAAATGAATGTGTTGTTTGAAGGTGTGATTAACTATGCTCTGTTTACTTAATAGCCTGCTAAATGGCAGCTATATGGCTGTCAGAGATCATTAGAATATAACACTCCTGTATTTTGTAAAATCCAACAATGGAAACCAGGTGCAGTTTTAAACATACAAAAGCATACACCTTCGTTAACAAGTCTACTCTTCGATAGCTGCTTTAAGGTTGTAAGTTGTATAGTAACAGCCATCTTGTCGACACATTGCTAATCAGCCTTTAATTCAGTCCTTGTTTATCTTTCTACTCCTATGGCTTTTATTCCAGTCAACCACCAGCTTTCTCCTTCCATAAAACTTCAGGGGAGCATACAGTGGGGCAAAAAAGTATTTAGTCAGCCACTGATTGTGCAAGTTCTCCTACTTAGAAAGATGAGAGAGGTCTGTAATTTTCATCATAGGTACACTTCAACTATGAGAGACAAAATGAGAAAAAAAAAATCCAGGAAATCACATTGTGGGATTTTTAAAGAATTTCTTTGTAAATTATGGTGGAAAATAAGTATTTGGTCAATAACAAAAGTTCAACTCAATACTTTGTAACATAACCTCTGTTGGCAATGACAGAGGTCAAACGTTTCCTGTAAGTCTTCACCAGGTTTGCACACACCGTAGCTGGTATTGTGGCCCATTCCTCCATGCAGATCTCCTCTAGAGCAGTGATGTTTTGGGGCTGTCGCTGGGCAACACGGACTTTCAACTCCCTCCACAAATTTTCTATGGGGTTGAGGTCTGGAGACTGGCTAGGCCACTCCAGGACCTTGAAATGCTTTTTACGGAGCCACTCCTTCGTTGCCCGAGCGGTGTGTTTGGGATCATTGTCATGCTGGAAGACCCAGCCACATTGCATCTTCAATGCTTTCACTGATGGAAGGAGGTTTTGGCTTAAAATCTCACGATACATGGCCCCGTTCATTCTTCCCTTAACACGGATCAGTCGTCCTGTCCCCTTTGCAGAAAAACAGCCCCAAAGCATGATGTTTCCACCCCCATGCTTCACAGTAGGTATGGTGTTCTTGGGATGCAACTCAGCATTCTTCTTCCTCCAAACACGACGAGTTGAGTTTTTACCAAAAAGTTCCATTTTGGTTTCATCTGACCACATGATATTCTCCCAATCCTCTTCTGGATCATCCATATGCTCTCTGGCAAACCTCAGATGGACCTGGACATGTACTGGCTTAAGCAGGGGGACACGCCTGGCACTGCAGGATTTGAGTCCCTGTCGGCGTAGTGTGTTACTGATGGTAGCCTTTGTTACTTTGGTCCCAGCTCTCTGCAGGTCATTCATCAGGTCCCTCCGTGTAGTTCTGGGATTTTTGCTCACCATTCTCATGATCATTTTGACCCCACGGGATGAGATCTTGCGTGGAGCCCCAGATCGAGGGAGATTATCAATGGTCTTGCATGTCTTCCATTTTCTTACAACTGCTCCCACAGTTGATTTATTCACACCAACCTGCTTGCCTATTGTAGATTCACTCTTCCCAGCCTGGTGCAGGTCTACAATTTTCTTCCTGGTGTCCTTCGACAGCTCTTTGGTCCCGGACATGGTTGAGTTTGGAGTCTGACTGTTTGAGGCTGTGGACAGGTGTCTTTTATACAGATAACTAGTTCAAACAGGTGCCATTAATACAGGTAACGAGTGGAGGACAGAAGAGCTTCTTAAAGAAGAAGTTACTGGTCTGTGAGAGCCAGAAATCTTGCTTGTTTGTGGGTGACCAGATACTTATTTTCCACCATAATTTACAAATAAATTCTTTAAAAATCCCACAATGTGATTTCCTGGATTTTTTTTTCTCATTTTGTCTCTCACAGTTGAAGTGCACCTATGATGAAAATTACAGACCTCTCTCATCTTTCTAAGTAGGAGAACTTGTACAATCAGTGGCTGACTAAATACTTTTTTGCCCCACTGTATTTCTAGTTACTATTGTAATTATTAGCACCAGCAGGCTAATTTTCACCACACTGTTACCATCACAGTACCATGTGCTAACAGAGCTAGCAGATGATGTGATGCAAAACTGTGTTGTCCGTCTGCACTGGTTACACTTCGTGCTCTTAATGCTGGTGGTAAAACATTAAACTAGTATTTCTTTTAGTTTAAAGCGACAAATTGTTTTGGTCAAAGTTTAAGCCTCCCTTTTCCTGCTCACGCCTGCCATTGTGCATGTAAAACTGACTAAGTTCATGTGTTGTAGCCAAAAGTAACTCTGCACTGGTGTGCAAATAGTAAAACACTTTTTGAATAATAATGTCACCAACGAATACTCAAGTACTCTGGCCCATCCCTAATTAAGATTAAATGGTATTTGGCCATAAGAATTATTTAAATTGCAGGTAACAGGTAGGTATTACATGCAGCTGTATGATAAAATGTTTTTCTTTTTAGAAAGAAAGGAAATCATTCCAATGTAATATATACACTCTCCACCGTGGACTGAACACACTGCACCTATTCAAGCTAGGAGCACACTACACAGCTCCCACCCAGTTGTTTCAGCATTAGATACAGACTAGGGCTGTAGTATACCATTCAATATGTGGTCTCTGCTTTTGTGACCAAACATAGTTTGGAAAGCAGGCAAGTCAGGTGGTTTTCCTGTTCAAGAATCATGTAGTGTGTAACCAGGGGTGTAGCAAGCTTTTCAAACGTGTGGGGGATGTGGTTAATCTGGGGTTATCAGCTACATATTGAGATTCTTAATGTCTGTATGTTATTACATGTCTTTTTTTTATTAGAACGCATTAATATAAAGACTTTGCCAACAAAGGATACTTAAAGATATGTACCGTTCCATAAAAAAAATGCATGTTACATTAAACAAAATGACACATAACCAGCTGTGTCACTTTATCTTTCAAATCATTTAAAAGAAACAAAAGTGCTCTTTCTACTTTCCATACACGAGGCAAACTGTTCAGCTATCCTTTTTTTGTTTACGCTGTCCAGCTTGTCTTTATGTACATGGAACACAGCAACACTGTTGAGGCAGGTCTTGGTCATGGTGCTGCCTAGCTAGCCATGGTTTCAGCCACCGGAGGCTGCTGAAACTCCTTTCTGGCTCTGCTGATGACGTAGGCACAACTAGGAGGAGTCGGACAACTTGGTATAAGAGACCTCAGACCTCTGGGGTCATCCCTTGAAGGGCAATAACAATGTCTGTAATGGACTGGAAGCTGTACTTCATTTTAAACAATGAAAGCTGAACTTTGAGAATCTCTGGGTTGATTTCTGGGTACTGTTGGACGACACCATGCATCTGCCCAGTTAAGAGAGATTGTTCCAGATGCCTTAACATTTGCATTCCTTCCTGCTCAAATCTTTCTCTAAACTGCATGTCAGCAACATCCAGAACTTTATAGAATTCAGCCCTGTAGTAGTCAAAAGAGGACACCTGTATATGTGCAGGAGCACTACCTGTGAAGCGCTGAGGTGGGATTTGGATAAGAGGAGAGGCAATAGGAGTGAGATGGATGGTCTCACACATCCTTGTTGCTTTCGAGTAAAGAGCCTGAAAACTCTGAGTTTCTCTTTTTGCTAAAACCTACTCCTACTCCTTAACACAGGCAACAGCTGAAAGCATACCATCTAGGGTCTGTCTTCTGCTCTGGAGGGACATATTCCAAATCTCCAACTCCCCTGTTATCTCTAAAGCACAAACAAGACCAAGGACAACAATTCCCTTCTGAAATGTCTCATACAGCCCCTTGGCCTTACTAGCCGTATCAGACTCACTACTATCTCAGTCAAAGCTTGGTTTAGCACAGCATGGATGGCACTAGTGTGGACTGTCAACCTTGTTGGACACAGAGGTCTTATCGATCTTTGTCACAAACTGTAACTAAAAAAACAGTATGTAGTTACTTTAGTCCTAAATATATTTAATTGCCCACCTGTGAACCTTCCTGTTCCCTCTCTGAAATCGATGCCTCCCGTAGCTGCCTGTCTTAAACCAGCAGGCTGCAGTGGTAAAGGAATAGTGTCAAAATTAAGCTCCCTCAATTAATGCCAGCCTACAGAACAAATTTTTATAGCTGTGGCACTAGCAAACCTCAGTGAATACTGAAAAGTAATATCATGAAGTAAATGTCAAAAATATTGAGTTGAAACAGGCGATTGTCGTTTAATGTCAACATTTTTCAACTTTCAACTTCACTTACAGGATTCATCTTGAAAAAGGTGTCAATCCTCCCCTGCCTTTTTCTTTTTTGCATGTTAATAATACTGCGTGACAAAAAGACAGCGGTCAGCTTAATAGTGACACGGGTCTGACAGGACTGTGACGCTGCTAAATTGTGCTTGATCGCATTTCATCCACAGAAACAATATTTAAGCTTCAAATATGCCAATTGATGAACCTGTGTCAGTGTGACGCTTGCTTGTTACTGCCTCATCCTCAGCTGAGCGCCAAAAACAACAAGCACAGCAAGAAGGGCGGGGCTTGAGGCAGGAAAGCCAATCATCAGCCGGTCACACTCAAAGCCGGTGTCATGTTTTAAAGACCAACAGGAGCGGGAGGGGCGGGGGCAGCGGCAGCCCAGTCATATAGCGACCAAAGAAACGGAGCAACTGGAATAAGGTATTTGCGCAAAAATGCTGAACACCCACATCCCCCACGGGTGTGACACCAATGTATATGACCCCTGTTAGCATCAGCTCTTGTAGTTTATCTAAAAATAACTGCAAGACTCTCAATCACAAGACAGCAAGTCATGTAGTGTGATGTGCACAGAAATCTGCCAACTTTGAAAGTTTTGTAGCATTGACATCTTGTAGTGTAAAATGCCTTCTAGTTCCTATGCAGTAGTTATGTGGCTCCTTTTGCTAATATATACAAGACCCCTGTGCTTCCCATGATTCACTGATCCTACCCATGTGAGTTCATGCTAAACACTCTAATTTTTGCAAAGGCACCTACTCATGGTGGGGGCACATGTTTTGCTTTTGTGTTTTAGAAATAAATGCTCCCTTTTGTTTCTGTACTCACAAAGTTAAATCATTACTCATTACTGAGCACTTCACTTTCACAAAAATAATCCATCCACCTAATAGGTAAGACATGTCAGGATGCATGGTTATTGCACAGACGTGCCTTGGACTGGTCACAATAAATGACCACTCTAAATTACGAAGTTCTTTCACGCAACACAATACCACAGATGCCATGAGTTTTAAGTGAGTATGCAATTGTCATGCTAACTGTAGAAATATCCACTAAAGCTGTGGCTTTTTAACTGAATGTTTATTTCACCACCATAAACCAACTCCAATGTTGTTTCAGAGAATTTGGCAGGACGTCCAACTTGCTTCACAACCGCAGACCATGTGAAACCATAACAGCCCAGGACCGACACATCAAGTGTATACATCCAAGAGATTTTCTGAGATCAGCCACTCAGATAGCTGTTTAAACAGTTTGTTTGCACGGATGCAGAAGTTTCGAACAAATTGTCAGAAACTGTCTCAGGGAAGCGCAGCTGAGTGTTTGTTGGCTTTACTGGGGTCTTGACTGTAGTAAATTTGTGCAGCCGACTTCTGTGGGCAAATGCTCACCTTAGAAGCTGTGTTGCACTTGGAGAAATATTCTCTTCACACATGAATCCCTGTTTAGACTGTATAGGGTTTTGAATATGGCTTCTGATTGGGGAGTGGTTTGCTGATGTCAATGTTGTGGACCATGGTGGTGGTGGGGTTATGATATGGGCAGGTATAAGCTACAAAGAACAAATAAAGGTGCAGGTTATTGATAGCAATTTGAATGCACAAAGATATCATGACGAAATCTCAGGCCCACTGTCCTGACATTTAGCTGCTCCCATCACCTCGTGTTGCAGCATAAAAATGTATGACCCCTTGGAAGAATGTTTGCATAATTCCTGGAAAACATTCCAGTTCCTGCATGGTGTACATGCTCATGAGACATGTCACCTATTGAGCTCATTTGGGATGCTTTGAATTGATGATTACAATATCGTGGTCCAATTCCTGCCAATGTGGACCAATATTCCACAGACAATAACCTGATCAACTCTATATGAAGAGGATGTGTTACAATGGATGAGGCAAATGGTGGTCATACCACATACTGAGAGGTTCTCTGCCACCCCCCCTTTTTTTAAATGCCCTATGTGAAGCTCCTGGTAAGTGTTTAGTGCCTATTTAACATACCAGTGCAATAATCATTATTTTAGTGCTCAGGAATACAGATTCTGAGGAATTTGTGAACATTATTTGAGAGATATAAGCCTTTGTTTAAATATGAGAAATCTCACATCTTTTACTTCAATTAATAGAAAATGGGATCAAAGACAAAAGTTTTTAGTCAATTTTTTGTTGTGTATATAATCCTCCAGCAAGTTATGGGTATACCCTGGGGTCTCGTCCCAGATGTATGTGCCCAGAAAAAATTCAAATGTAGGTGCTCAGGAGGCATTCCAATCAGAATCTCGCCCCACCATCGCTGGCTCCTCCCTGGCAGCAGCTCTACACCAAACTCTCTATTTATTTTCAAGCTCCTCATGCAGTCCTAATTGGTGAGCCTAGCCACCCTAGAGATGAATGTTTGCTTATATTGCAGTCTCAGTCTTTGTTGTTTTGTTAATCTTTGTTGTAAATACTATGAAAGACGGAGGAATATGTCAGCCTAACACACTACTACTGCATTTCCCTCCCGTCCCCAGTTCTCATCAGCCAATATTAGACTGGCCTACTGACATTTGTTTTGATTGTTGACGAACACCCCCCAAAAATGTGACGGTATGGAGATGATTTCCTGGAAGGGCTTAAGGGAAAGCAAGGGCTATTTTTAAAGACTCTTAAAACTTAAACAGTGTTATAATGACGCCGAATGACTGAAAATTTAAATTTGAACTGACAATGTTGTAAATTTGGAATAATAATCTAGTGGATATCAACTCACAACCACAGCTGTAACCAACCTTACTCTTTCTGAGAAGGGAAACTCTGCTGTGAAACGTGTCAGATCGGATGGATCTGATCTGTTCCAAGAGGTCTGGTGTGGAATGAGCGTTGGTTTGCGCAGATGAATTGCGCTTGTGCGAGGTGGCAGCTGGAGTCCGTGGTCTCTCTCTACACTTTAGAGGGCTTGGTTGGCAGGTTTGGAGAGGATGGGACTTTGATCTCTTGAACAGCTGTCCATAAGGAGTTTAGTTTAAAGTTTATTACTTTAAATTCTTCACAAATAAGCTCAAAGGAAACCAAGTTGGCTGGTCTTAGTTTCAGAAATCTTATTTGTTGGAATTAAAAATAATGAATTTGTCAAAATTATATTGGAAATTAAAAGGTGTAAAAAGATTAAAAAGCACTTAAAAATACAAAAGTAGTGCAGACTTATTGGAATTACAAAAAGTTACACAAAACCCTGTAAAGTAAAGGCAAAAGGCTTGAGAAACAAGACTTAGGCTTTCTTTCCCCACTTGGTAAAAATTTTCTCTTCTCATCAAGCTCACTCTCGCAAGGAGAGGAAGATGCAGTAGGAGGACGACACAAAGAGACAGTGAACAATGGGATCTGACCACTATCAGCGGGACATCCCTATTTTGTCTTGGAATAATACTAAGGGCAGGTTTACAGACGAGCGTTAATTCTTCCATTTTTTCTTTAACCCGGTGATTGGCAGAATCTTACAATTGAATTACATAATACAGGATTTCACACATTCAAGAAGACTTCACCGCCATTGTTGTTACTGATTATGTATGTTCAAGAAAAAGAAGAGTAGAGTGCAGCCACACTATGGGAACACAAAAAAACACATTAAACATCACTAAAATAGATTGATTCAGGTTCAGTTCATGTTTATCTTTAGCGATACACATGATTTTTGGTATGAATGAATTCCAAATTCAGGACCACATTCAGTCAGGACCACATTAATAAAGGTATAATATAAAAACTATGGCAAATTATGCTATTTTTAAAGAAGATAGTTTTGAGTCCTCATTCACATTCCATGGTGTTTTCTTTATCTTAAAATCCTTCAATGGAATGTGGGGAGACATGTACATCACAGTGAGGGTCTCTTCCTGGCCTTTTGGCCTTAAAGGTCGTAAATACAAAATGAATGAAGAATTGATGATCCTCCTTCTGTCCCTGGAAGACATCTGACATTTATGCAAATATAGGGTGATATGGAAGAGATATATTGGCTCCAAGGTGTCAGGTGACCTCCAGTCACATTCTCACGTACTCCAAAGGAAAAAGGTTATTTTAAGTCAAGAAACATACCAGTCAGGGAGGAAAGAGTAACTTCACAACTTGATCCACTAGTATGTTGTTATTTATTTTTGTGTCATTGACAGATGAGTGTTTGTGTTTTGTTGCCTTTATGGTACAGTGCAAACAGAGGGGCGGCCTGATGGCGAGTGAACTGTTTGTTGTGCTTGTGCGTCATCATAACACGCGATATGATCTGGCCAGCCAGCTCTTCCTGCTTACACAGAAACTGGGTCTTTTTTTTTTTTTTAAATTAAAAAAGTACCGAAAAAAGTACAATAAAACACAGAACAAGTTGTTGGTCATCTTTCTGTTGTATACGTTAGTACTGATAAAAAAACATGAACCCATGTGATAGTGGTTCATTTTTTCCCTCCCTTTAAATTCAGTGAGGAAGTGTTTCACTCCATACTTAACAATAGCAGTAGCCACATTCATGTTATTGACTTTTTGCTGGCTGCACTGAGAGGTGAGCAACATTTGTTGCCCGGATAAATTGTTGAGAAAGAACTGTCAACCGCAACTCCAAAATCGGTTTTGTATGGCCTGTTACCTCCTGCCAGTATGGACGAATTACTGGACAGTCCCCAATATATGTAAAAATGGTCTGCTAGCTGTTTACCACGTTTTCTCCAACAAAGCCCCCTTCCAGCTTCAGCTGTATGTTTACATTTCAGTTTAGCTGTTATAAAGTTTCTCAGCAGTTTACGCCATCAAAATTTCCTCCGAAGACCCAGTCTGGTGGAAGTGGATTGTACTGGGCACAAATTTAACCGGTCATCCTTATAGATAATGAGTCCAGATTGCTTTTTGAATGTGACTTACTGGATTGAATTCTCAAATAAAGAGTTGAGACAAGTTTCTTTGTATTCTTATTTTTATAGATGTCAATGAAAATGTTGACATGGCTGGAGTCAGATTTCTGTATAAATTTTGTCTCATTATTAAAATAAGTACTGTTTTGCAGGTATCTGAAAAGTCATTTTTTTCTAAACTACATTTTTTTTAGAAAATTCTCTTAAAACTGGGAAGTTCTCCTTATTAGGAGGTTGAGCATGAAGAGGTAATGCCAGAACAATATCAATGCTTGAACCACCCATCAATACTTGCTCCATTTTACCTGTCTGGACTTTTCCAACAGTAATGATTGTTTACATTCTTTAAAACATATTCTAAGACGAACCTTTGTTCGTTGATTTAGGCAGCTAAAATTTTTTCTTTTACAGCATTTTACTACCCTGTAAAGATTGTAATGGTATATCTAAATAGGTTTCCAGGTCCTTTCATTTTGCTGTATATTCTGGATTTCAGCAGCATGCTGTAGGTCTTAATTGTGCTGCCTTTTAGTAGTGTTTCAAGCATTGTAGTGATCAGCCTCCTTTGTCTTTGGGTAGTTACAGTGTTTTAAATTGAATTGTTGGCCTTTTAGCGCCTCATATAAATCTTGGTATTGTAGGGGACACATGTTTTGAGTATTAGCTCACACACAGAATAGACAAGATTAGAGACTGTCAGGGGTTGTCGGTTCAGGTGAAAGGTGCCCTGGGGGCGAGTTGTGTTCAGTGTTGTGTTGGAAGTCCAAAAGTAAAGAGGGAGACTCCCTACTCATGTCTGTTGGTGTCATTTTTCTTGACTTCCACAGTATCCACTTAAACAATTCATTAAATTGTTTTAGAGCAACCTCAGCTGGTAAGAATTGGAACACCTACAGCAGTCGGGGGAGCAGAATCATTGTTATTGTTATATCCTGTTATGCATATCTAGGGCCAGATGGAACCACCTGTCCATGTCTGACTTAGCAATTATGGACCCATAAAAAATATCATTTATTTTCGATAAATCCTTAGGTATTTGGATCCCTAGTTATTCATTTCTAATGAGTTCTCTTTGAATTGAAATCTCTGCAGCATGTCTTGTTGAGGGTTATGATTATATTTGAAAATTTGGCTTTTTGTACATTTAATTTATATCCAGTGTAAATTTCAAATTGTTTTAGTGATGACATCAATTTAGGGACACCAACCTCTCGTGCTGTGAAAAAAAGTAATATGTCATCAGCCTATAAACAAATCTCAATGTCCCTAACTTAAACGCCTTTTATTGTCTTATCATCCCTAATTGATTGAGCTAAGGGCTCAATAAAAAGTGCAGATAGAACAGGGCTGAGGGGGCAGCCTTGTCAGCAGCCTCTCTTTGCGTTTATGGTTTGGGAGAGGTTTCAGTTAATTTACTTTCTGGCAATCAGTGAGGAGTAAAGGTTTTTAATGCAACTAATAAAGTTGTTTTTAAGTCCAAATCTTCTCAGCATCAAGTACAAGTATTCCTATTGAGTTTAATGTTTTTCTGAGCCCAAGCTAATTTCCTTGGCAGTCCTATTTAATGTAGTCATGTCAATTACATGCAACACCTGTCTGATGTTATGTTGTGTCTGTGTGTCACATACAAATCCTGTCTGATCTTCATCCACTAATTCTGGTACATTATGTTTTAAACTTTTCGCTAGCATTGATGCATACATTTTATGGTCTCTGTTTTGGACTGAAATTGGTCGGTATGAACTACATTGTTTTGTATCCTTACTCTTCTTTGGATAACTGATGTTATTGCCTCTCTCCAAGTTGTTGGGGGAGCACCTCCTTTTAACGTATAGTTGAAGCAGTGGAAAAGTATAGGGACTATTTGATTTGTAAAGGCACTGTACCACTCAGCTAAGAAGAGGTATGTTCCTGGCACTTTGTTTGCCTTTAACTTAGATATTGCCATCCCGGTTTCCTCCATTGTAATTTCTGCCATTAGAGCATAATTCTGGTCTTCACCTATGGAGGGTAGGTCTGGTGATGGTAAAAAGGGGTTTATTTCCTGTCGGCAAGTTCTCTCTGGTTCCCTATATAGATGTATTTAATACTTTTCGAAGATGCACTGAATGTCCTCTGTTTTATGAGACAATTTGTAGTTTTAGGGCTTCTAATTTCAAGTATGGTACTGTCTGCTTGTTGTTTCCTTAACCTCCATGCCAAAAGTCTCTTATCCTTTGTGCCATTTTCATAATATCTCTACAAACTTAGCTTTTTTCACTTATTCTTCCTCATATATTTTAATTCTGTTTCAACCTTTTTTAATTTGATTTAATACACAAACTTTCTTCCCTTCACCATTGCTTTTCTCCAACATTTTTAAATTGTCTTGTAAATCAAGCAACCATTTACATCTCTCTTTTTTCTATGTGCTGTAAACGCTATGAGCTTTCCTCTAATCAACGATTTTGCAGCCTCCCCTCAAAAATGAAAAAACTTACTGATGATACTTGTGATACGTCTCCATTCTAATTATCGTCCATATATTCTTTAAATTCCTACGGTATATATTCCTTACAGGTTTTGTTATTCAAAATACTTTTATTATGTTGCTAGAGTGTGTTGTTCTTTGTGTCTAGATGCAGTTAGTTAAACAGTTAGATAAAGAGTTGAAGCTGAAGAGATGTCTCTGGTGCCTATCCTACAATCTTTAAGTGTTTGTCTCTCTGAGGTCTAAGTGAAGAAATAGTATTTTCTTGAGCGTGCATCATGGCTCACAGAGTAGAATGTAAATTATTTTTTTGTGTGGTTGAAAGTATCATTCCTAATTCTGTGACTATACTTTTTGTCAACCCGGCATTAAAGTATCAGAAGAGTCAAGTTTAGGTTGTAACTGCATGTTCCATCCTCCACCACATATTAATTCTCCAGAAATTACAGAAGCATTCAAATTAAATGATTCCCGAATGCAAGAATTGTCTCAAAACTAGTAGCAAATATAGACTCTTTATTTCCCTTTCTTAAATGATGAGTAGAATGTCATTTTAAAACGCAATTTCTTAACTTCTCATGTTCTGTACGGTTTAGATGAGTCTCCTGCCAGAAAATAAAGGGAATTTCTCTCTTTTCATTTTTGCAATGACTTTTTCCCTCTTAGTTGGATTGTGCAAATTATTTACATTGAAACTGATCACCTTATACTCTAGACAATGCATTTGAACCAACAGATACAATAGGATGAGCTTCATATTATTGATTAGCAAACTTGAACCGATCTTGAACAATATTGTAATAAACACAGAACATTACAATTTAAAATATATAAAAAACCCCCAAAAAACTAGGGTAGACATCCATATTGAAGTAATAAAATACTTCTAGGGCATGGGGACTAGTCTAGCCAATCACCAGAGCCTCCCCCAAGTGTAGCGAATAATAGCCCCTGTTCGTTAGGAATGTATTCTGTGCAATTTGCTATTAGAGCAAAATATTCTGCTGTACCTGTCGGTCCACTATATTCTCTTTACATTGTAGAAAAAAATAAATATAAACCGTTGATTATGCACTCAGCAAAGTAAAGATAATGACACAGCGCTAGCCAAAATTTATCATTAAGAAAATGTCTTTGGCTGGATTCTTATCTGGCACTTTGTTCTGAGAATGTCTTTGTTCGTAAACTCCCATGTCTACTTTGGACACTGAAATGCCCACTGAAATGTGCAGCTTCTCATATCCCTATCATAATGAGCCCGTGAGCTTGCTATATTCACCGCTCGCTGCCAGGTGGCTCTCCCTCTGTTTTTAAGGTCCTCTGCTGCATCAGCTGCTGACTCCTACCGTACTGTACTGGAGTCAATAAAGAGTCACTGGTTGGGAAGTTTGAAATCGTATTCAAACTTCCCAACCGGTAAGTTGTGAAAACACCCAAAACAGCACCCAAAAAAGGCACCTCTTTGGGCTGTGCCTTCCGAGGTGTTTTGGGGCCGAGAGCTCTGTGACATTGCTCTACTCCAAGGTCAGTTTCAGCGAGGGGCTTTGACTCCTTTCTAATACAGTTGTTGATAAATTGTTGGATGTTACCGCTTTCAACTCCCTCTGGGATGCCATAGATGCATACATTATTACACCTGGAGCCTCCAGGTCGTTAGCTTCATCTGAAAGCTTTCCTGTACTTGCAGTAACTGGCTCAGAGCATCATAGAAGTCTATGGTCCACTCTTCAAAGTCGGCGATTCGGCCTTCAACCTCACTCACTCCATTGAGGCTTTGAAATTGGAAACCACTTGCTTAGTTTCTGCTGGAATTCGTCTCTCATATCAGCTTACTCTTTTTTCAAATCATTTCTAAGTCTTCTAGAAGTCCCCAAGTTGAGACCTCATCTACATGGCAAGTGTATTTATGTCGTCGTGGATGGTGGCAAAGCTTTCTTCTCTGCTCCTTGCTGCTAGCCCTCTGTTTAACTCTTGTCTACCATTACCCTCTCCATGTCCAAGGTCTCGTCTGTCACTGAGTAACTTGAACCGATCTGAAATCAATTTGTAATGCAAATAATCTATTGTATTGAAGAAAATATGCCTCATAGCATTTATCAATGGTAAAGAAATGTAATGTTGAACTTTAAACCATGGCATTGATTATGTTAACATTTATAGGAATATACATCCCATACCCACAACAGTGGCGGCCAGCATTCAGCTTCAGTCCTTGACAAGATGTTGACAAACTAAGATCAGATCTTAAATGAGACAAGACCGGACTAAAATTTTATTGGTAGGTTGTGAATGTCCATTGACATTCAATATCTGACTGTCAAAATATTTTGAAAATATATACAGTATGTATAATATGTATGACAAACTTGAAAAAATGAGGGTCCACTGCCTAACTTGTACATTTAAACTTTTTTGTAACTACATTTCACTGATGACCACTCCTGGTCCGAGAACACCACAGGGTTAGTGAAGCGGGCCCAAAAGAGACTGTATTTCCTTAGGAAGCTTAAACAGGCCTCACTCCCCTCTAACATCCTCACCACACTATGCAGGGGCGCAATAGATAGTGTACTGACATACAGTATTTTGACATGGTACCCGAGCTGTAGAGAGGCAGAGAAAAAGGCCCTGCAGAGAGTTGTGAGATCAGCAGAGGGGATAATTGGTGTGTCACTTCCCTTGATCTATGACATATTCCAAAAACGCTGCAGGAACAGGGCCCTGGAAATTGGAAGAGACTCTTTACTCCCTCTCTGCAAATACGTTCAGTTGTTACCCTCACACAAATGTCACCGTATAATCAAATGCAACAGTTTCCTGCCACAAGCTGTCAAACTGTTTATTTTATTCTATTCTATTCTATTCTATTCTATTTATTCTCTAACTATTTATTCTTTCATATAGATTCCAGAGAGTGTTTTAGTTTGGACGACTATGTTGCTACTGTTTTAGAATGAATGATGCCTCTTTTATGGATCTCCTAGAAACATTTTCCTGTTATGTTTTTACCAGGGTATGAACAAAATGACAATAAATCGGATTTTATTTGATTTGATAACACTGTTATGAGGATGTTTTGCAACATGGGGACGGATTAAATGTGTCTTTATTATGTCCTGCACATTTGCTCACTAATTAAGTAACAAACTTCAATAATTCTGAACCGCACAAGATACACTGAGGCATGGCTGTGAGGGACATTTTCGGCAAGAATGTCTGGTCCGAAGTGTTCCTGAGCTGAAAGACTTCTCTATTGATACCTTACTATTCTCTTTGGAAGTCATTTTTTTCATGTCCACAGGGACACAGTATCAAATAGACTGGATGCATATGTGATCACACTCTTAATATGAAACTTTTTCCCTGTGTGTGGATGAGTGCAAAAGGTAGTTTTGGACGTGTTGTTGCACTGGGCACAATGGTCCACAATGGTATTTGCCGTTTGATAGGGGGCTTAAAAACGTCTGACTGTGTGCTGCAGTGTTCTGGGATTGAAAATTGGCATGAACAAGATACTTTCTGAGATTTTTGCCCTGTCTGAATGCGAACAGAGGAGGATTTTTAAATATTGTCGCCAGTTTCACAGCTACCTATTAAGATATAGAAAATATCGTTAATGTGGCGAAACCATTTCCGAATCTTAGATTGATATATGTTCACCGTGGATTTAAACACATAGTTTTTTTCAAAGTAACCCACAAATAAATTTGCATGATTGGGTGCGACGATTGAACCCATGCTAGTGCCAGGAACCTGAAGATAAAATTTTTTGTCAATTTTTTTGTTTCAGCACATATGATGTGTCTCAATTATAAATTGATTAGGAGGCATGGCAGCAGCATCTTGGCTTTCTAAATAAAAGCGAATGTCAAACAAAAAAAAGAAGAGAAAAAGGTTAATGTCATGTTAACTGCTAAACATATTTGAAAATGATGAAAGTAACTGACAAATCTGTTGTAGCTGCTATTGTTTGTAATTTGTTAAGTTCGCAAGGTTATATAGAGTTCCCTAAAAGTTAATTAACTCAATTGAATAATTTCTTTAATGAAAATAAAATATCGCATTGAAGAAATCCTTTCTTGTCAGTTTTAGAAAAAAAAAATTAAATCAGCAAAAATCAGGAAAAAAAAATAGTAATTGGAGTCGGCCAAGAAAATGTTAGTTAATTGTGGTGAATTTCAACTGAAGACCTTGAGTCGAGTAGCAGGCATCAGAATCTACTTGTACTAGGTATTGCAAAGAAGTTAGAAGGACAAAAATCATATCTTTTATGACTGCTTTTTTTGCTGAGACGCTGGGTTTGAACATCCGAACATCAGTAACTGACGTGGGTTGCTACTTTCCTTCTTCTCAGTGTGTCAGTAGATAAGTACTGTTTGAATTTATTTGGTGGTGGTGAGCTCACTGTTATCAAAACAGTATTTTTCCTAAGATGTCTGTAACTGTACCTTTACAAAGTTACACATGGAGCACTGGTTTAAGGTGATGGTGGTGGACTTCCGCAGACGCCAGCCTGCCCTCCCCTCACCGGTGAACATTCCAAGAACAGACATTGAGATAGTGGACTCCTATAAGTAGCTGGGTGTTCACCTGAACAATAACCTGGACTGGACTCATAACTCAGATGCGCTGTACAGGACGGTTCAGAGCAGGCTCTACCTCCTGAGGACACTGCGGTCTTTTGGAGTGAAGGGGACCTTCTTGAGACCTTCTACAATTCCGTAGTGGTATTAGCCATCTACTGTGGTGTGGTCTGTTGGAACAGTAGCAACACGAAGAGAGAGAGGAAGAAGCTGGGCTAAGTCATCCGGAAGTCCAGCTCTGTCCTGGGCTGTCCTTTGGACCCTGTGGGGGTGGTAGGGGACACAAGGGACCTAGCAAAGCTGGCATTCATTCTGAACAATCATTGACTTGACCTGACAGGAGATTTTATATTTATAGTTCATAGTTTTTTGGTTTTTTTTTTATCCCTTTATCTTTTTTAATCTTATTTTTATTTATCGTTTTTTGTGGGTGCACTTTAATCTGCTCTGTACTGTCCTGCTGTTACAAAAATGCAAATTTCCCCATTTTGGGACAATAAAGACGTTATTTTATTAACCACAGAAAACCAAACTAACACTAGCGGATCCTGACAGGACTTGGTGGTGAAAGTCTCTGTTGAGCTCTGGATCCACAATGTTGCTGGCCGAAACCCAAAAACTCCACTCTGGGCCGTATCCCTCTCAGTCAACCAAGTACTGGAAAACCTCAACAATAAACACTAGCAACAGCTTCCTTATGGGATAGACAGGACCAATAGTAATTAGTAATAGTAATAGTAATTAGGCTAAGGCAACTCTGATCATGAAACAGAAGCATGAGGTCAAACTGCTGGAATGCTGACAAGAATGGCAAGATGGTCTGGCACATGAAGGCAGGGGAACACGGCTTATATACACAGGGACTAATGAGGAAACATGACTCCTTCTCTGCTCCTGTAAATGTCCATATCCTTACACTAACTTTACTTCTTCCCCGGAGTCGTTGTGCTTTACCATCCTGCAGGTTTTTCTAGGTCGCGGTGGGAGGTGCTGCTGTGGTCTTGCCTGATGCCTCCTGGCCACATTAGGATAAGAGATCCTGTGACTTGGATCCTGTGACTTGGATCCTAGGCTGGATTTGCAAGTGCAAATCGGGATCCACCGATCACAATGGCTTCTGGATCACTACACTTCACATATCCTTGGATTTACAGATTCTACATACTCTTGGACTTAGCAACACTCAGATCTTGCTACATGGAGTACAATGACTCCTGGACCAACAGAGTACACCTGCGTCTGGATCACTAGACTTTCCATACATCTGGATTTATAGAACCCACAGACTCTGGGACTCATGGATGTTTTATACATTCTAAGTAACCCGTTATTATCATGTTGTTGTGTTCTGTACAAGTGACATCTATTACACATCTGTCCGTCCTAGGAAGAAGGATCCCTCCTCTGTGGCTCTTCCTGAGGTTTCTTATTTTCCCTGTTTAGTGTTTTTTAAGTTTTTCCTCACCGTTTGAGGGTCTAAGGGGGGCAGAGGATGTCACATCTGTACAGTTTGTCAAAGCCCAGTGAGATGTGTAAATTGTGATTTCGGGCTATACAAATAAAATTTGATTTGATTTGATTTGCTTGAAAATAACTAATCTAATGTTGTATTCTACCCTGCAGTTTGTGGGGATTTGTTCCTTAGGTTTTCTTTGTAGATGACCTGGGCTGTCAAAATTCATTATTTGGAGACTGTCATTGGTGGTTTGTAAAACACAAGCAGAAATCCTTAACTTTGATTTTGATCACCAATTTTGATACATCCACAAATACAAACTACTTATTTTGGTCATTATGTGTGTCATAGTAATTAAAAAACACCCCATAGACAAATCAACAAGTTCCGTGATTTAAAGTGGTTTTGTAAGCTGCAGCCACGTGTAGGACAGAGGATGTATCCAGTGTGACATTGATGAGGTGAATGTCGCCTTATTTGCCGATAAACATGTGGTCAACCACAACAATATTGGTCAATATATAGCTGATATTTTCTAGATACTTAGCTGGTAAATCGGTGCATCCCTATTGATAGTGGTAGTCCATGGCCATGCCAATGGCTGTGCTAAATTAAGCTTACACAAGCTATGTTGCTGCTATGTTTCATTGCTGTGTCCTAAAATAGTTTAATCGTTGTGAATCTATGGTGTGAAATGGGCTTCTGGAATAGGGACAATATCATCTCTGCTTATAATTTACTAATAGTATTTATTTAAGTGACACTGTTATATTCAGATGATAATTTTATTATTCTGTTTGTTATTCAGGCTTGACGAAAATCTTCCTCTTCACTTCGGTGCTGGACTGGAAATCCTCAGCAGGTTCCTACACATGTGTATACACACACACACACACACACACACACACAAACGCACACATAAACACCAACAGCTTTGATGCTGACATATATTTTCTTTAGGTATGAGGAAAGTTGGTTTCCGCTACATAAAAGATCTAAAGACTGTGCTCAGGCTGCAGAGGTAGGTTCAGTATTTATTTGATCTGTTATACATGTAACAATATCGAGTTTGTGACGAATCTTTATTAATGGATGCTTGAATATCAAAATGTTTTTTCAGCAGATAAATGTTACTTTGAGGTTCTGTGGCATAAATATTTACAGTACGCCTACAGGTAGGCAGTACTGGTTGTCTATAGGCTACAGTGACGGAAACAACATGTAGAAATGCAAAAGTATAAGCTGAAAGGTTTAATTGGTCATCATTGGTTTGACTCGCTTTAATTTAAATTTTAGTCTAATTTTACTTAACATTTTCATGAATTTTTTATCAAAATGATTTCTCTCTGTAAACTAATTTAGTACAAAGTGTTGTCTAATGTTGCAAGAGCAGAATGGCAGGGTGATAGCTGTGACACATGGTGAAGCAAAGGTGAGTGAAAGAGACAGAGTGCAACTGAAGAAGTAGTAGTTACTGGCTAATTAACAATGTAGCAGTGCTTTTAATGCTAAGTGACAAGATAGGTTGTAAGTAAATAAACGCTATGTAGTGTTTTACTACTGCCGCTGAAAATGAAGGGGTTCATCCTGAAGTAGAGCTTCCCTGTTCCCAAAGGGACACAGAGCAGCCAAGGTGCTTAAATTCACTGAATTGTCTGCACACATGGCTCACATTTTGAGAGACACACTAGAAGAATACCATCATTCTGAATGTCTGTTAGTCCACTGCTAAATTTTTAGTCTTGTCTCATTAGCGAAAACAAAATACATTTTGATCTGTTTTAGCTCATCAATGTCTCATCTTCGTTTTGTAAAAGTATTGTTGCCGAAAATTCTTCCTCATAGTTTTCATTAACTAAATTAACACTGATTAGAAGATTAAACAATTCACTTTAGAATGACACTACTACCATTTCCATTTTGTTTGTTATTAACACATCAATAACAAATCATCTATCCAAGGCAAAGTTGCTTAACTAATTTTAAAAAATTCCTAAATGAAGAGTAAAAGCATTATGACAGAATTTTAAAGCCCTTTACAAAGAGTTATGCGGGTGTAATTTCATTTTTAAATCATAAACCCGGATTTCATTAAAGATGGGACATTATGTAAAATGTAAATAAAAACGGAATTCAGCAATTGGCCAATCCTTTTC
Organism: Mola mola; assembly: GCA_001698575.1. Lineage (NCBI taxonomy): Eukaryota > Metazoa > Chordata > Actinopteri > Tetraodontiformes > Molidae > Mola > Mola mola. The sequence continues at coordinate 347,972 of KV751348.1, forward strand.
ATCATTTTACTCTATACACTGCCACAGTGGATTTAAATTTAACAGACAAGATGTAATTGAAGTGTAAACTTTAAGCCTTAATTTAAGAAATATCACAAAAATATGTCACTACCATTTTGGAATTACAGTCATTTTATGCAGAGTAAATCCACGTTCAGGAGTTCAAAAGTATTTAGACAATTGTCTTTCAAGCGCAGTGGTTAAGCGCTGTCGCCTCACAGCAAGAAGGTCCTGGGTTTGATTCCGGGCCAGGGTGTTTCTGTGTGGAGTTTGCATGTTCTCCCTGTGCCGGCGTGGGTTCTCTCCGCGTACTCAGCTTTCCTCCCACAGTCCAAAAAACATGCAAACTGAGGGTTAGGTTAATTGGTCACTCTAAATTGCTTGTAGGTGTGAATGGTTGTTTGTCTCTATATGTCCTGCGATGAACTGGTGACTTCGCCTGAAGATGCAGAGATAGGCTCCAGTCGCGCTTATTTCACAGAAAAAAAAATATTGTAGAGCTTGTTCCACAAGTTGACCCATATTTAATCATATTCACATTCACAGCTGCTTTAGTACAGTTTAAGGAACCTATTAAAGTTACAGATACAGCTTAATTTGGTTGATGTTATCAAATTTTATGTTTCAATCATAATATGCTCTTTCTTTGTTCATTAGTATAATTATATAGCATGGCTCTTTTAACAACAGATAGTACAAGTTTGTGGTTAAAAAAAAAAGTGAGCCAGACAGAGTGAAGAAGCTACAGCAGTTAGCTGCTAGGTAGCAGTCCAGCAGCGTTTTTGAATGTGATTTAAGAAGCTAAATTGTCAATAAAAGGAGCTCGACCACCTCCAGAACTAAGTGGAGTCTGCTGTTTCACTGCTGCTGCTGAAACTGAAGGAGTTACTCCTGAAGCACATCTCTCCTATTCTCACACAGACACAGAGCAGTAAAAAGCTAACACTGACATTCAGTCTGCACTCATCACTCTCATTCTGGCTGACAGAATATCAAAATTCTGAATGTCCGTTGATCCACTATTAACATTTTAGTCTTGTCTTGTTAATGTAAGCTTAACAAATATGACGGGGAGGTGCCGACTGTTCACTGAGCCAGAAGGACGATGTAGGAGGAGAGCAGCCAGAGCAACATGTCAGACACGACTCACTCATTGATTGTTACACCATGCACCTGGTGAAGGTGTTTTGCCATGTTGTGGTGCACCCTCTCCTGCACGAAATACATTTATGACAGGTGTTGCACTGTGACGAGTCCAATTCAAAATCTTTTTAACAAAATGGAATCACTCTTTGGAGCGTCTATGGTCATGACAGCGTACAGCTCGAACCTTACCCAGAATCGTGTCCTGCGTGACATTTATTAAGGAATTGATTGGTGGAACCAAAATTAAAATTTCTTAATGATTCTGATGGAATTGGAACTTTGGAACCGGGACTAATTTAGAACCTTGTTTCGATACCGAGCCCTAGTATGTTGATGATATGTCTGGTGACAGAAGTAGCAGGATGAATTCTGAGGTGTATATGCTATACTTTGTGCTCACATCCAGCAAGAAGCCGCAAAAATGATGGGACGGCTCTTCACAGCACAGATGGATAATGATGCAAAAAATATCGTAAAAGTAAAGGGAACCCTTTAAGGGTAAAAAAAAAATAAAAAATCAATGGCCAAGTTATTTTCCTGGTATCTGCCCAATAGAACATGCATTTGTTACTGAAGAACGACCCACAGACAAGCAGGAACTGAAGGTGGCTGCAGTGAAGGCATTGACAGAGCAAGGGGAGGAATTTCAGAGTTAGGTTAATGTTCATGGGCTCCAGATTCCAGGTAATCATTTACAGCAAAGAGTCTTCATCAAAGTATTAAAAATGATGGTTATGTATATAACTACTGTTCTATGAATCCTGGAAGCACAGCCAGATAAGGTTATGTCTTCCAGTGGCATCAGGTGTTCTGTCACTCAGAAGGGGATTAAGGGATTGTGGAGCGCTATGGAAGTCAACCGTAGTTGAATACATTACAATTATTCGGTTTCCACTCCTGTAATCCTTTTAGTACTGGATGACTTATATTAACAAAGTAATGAAGAATTATCTGGTACGGCCTAGAAAGCACATATCTTAAGGCCAAGAAGTGGAAGAGTCTCAATGCAGGACCGCCTCCAGTGGATGGAACATGGCAACGTTCAAGCTGTAGAACCTGGAGAAGGTGCCAGACAATTTCCACAAGGCAGCTACACATATGACACTCCTCTCAGAGCAACTCATGACTTAGCTATGCCTCTCATAGAATGACACTTCATTCCAGATGGTAACAGGTGACCATCTGCCTCGTATGTGTAGGCAATTGTGTCAACAACCAAGTCGGACAGGTGTTGTTCTGAGACAGCACAGACCTTCTGGGGACCAGTGAAGTTTTCAAATAGAAGCTCTTACTTCTGTATGGCTATGCTGACAGTGACAGGTTGCACATATTGGGCACATGGGCTCAAAGACAATACCTGTGTCGAAATGAGCAAGGTGGATTGGCTGGCTCAGGGATGATGCAGAAAGTACCTTAGGGATGAAAGATCCATCAGGCTAGAGTGTGACGCCTGAGCAGTCAGAGTTCCACAAAAGACAAGACTCATTGATAGACAGGGCCTGCATTACAAAAACATGTTATGCGTATGCCATAGCATAGGAAGAAATGCTATTTTCATTCACAGCCACTTGACGTCTACGTGCACCAGGAGATCAAAAGTTGATAAACATAGGGCACTGAGTATCAGTGACAGATCTCATGCTGGTGCTGTAGGATATATTTGAGGATGCTGTCTCCAAGCACCTCCTAGGAACAGGGATCCCTGTTTGTTTCTACCCATCGTACTACCTTCGACATCAGAATACTGTGAAGAGCTTGCGGCAACATACACCTTCAGGGAAGACAGAGACTGTTCCTGATCAAGTAAGTCCCACAGACACTGCAATATGGCAGAAACTTGACAATGTAATGGGTCTAGATTTCTGTTACAACACCAACTGACAAAAAGCTTCCATCTGTTAAAATACATGAGCCTCATGGAATTTGAGACCAAGAGCTGTCAGCAACTGAGGTTGGCATGCAATATCCGAGATCTTTACACGCAGGAAAGCACATTAGCAAGCTGTAAAAGCTGTTAGCGCGCTGTTTTCTCTGTGCAGCAGAAGAAACTATGTCCTAGTTTGCCACAATGGGGCCACCACGAACAGCCTTTGGCCATCTTAAAGGACCCTCAGGAGTGTTGGAGTCACTACACTCCCCCAGGTGGAGTCACCATTCAACTTATAGGGGCTTCGGGAATGGCAAGAAATTTGCTGCAATGTTCGGTCTCTCCCAGAATGTAGACTGTGCTCAAGTTGTCTAGATGGGGGGCTTCCAAAATCCCAAGACACAGGGTTACCCATGGCATTTTCACCGGCTTGTTAGTGGTTTATGTGATACACCGTGGAAGTATTGCCTGAGAGTACCATAACATGCGTCCTCCTCAGATATGGGAGGAACTGTTGAAGGGCTAAGCATACTGCCACTAACTCCTGAACATTAGGTCAAGAAGTATTTGGACAATGACAGCTTTTATCATTAGCCCCTCTATACACAATGGATTTTAAATAAAATAATCAAGATGTGATTGGAGTGCAGACCTTCAGCTTTCACAAAAATATGGCATTTTCTATTTAGGGATTACAGACCTTTTATACAGAGCACCTCCATTGTCAGGGGCTCAAAAGTATATGGACAAACTCAATAAGAAAAATGGAGGAATGTCTAACCTATGCGGGGAACTAGATTGACCAGGTAGAGCTAACCCGACTGTTGAGCTACCCGTTGGCCGCGAGAACTAACTTGACGGAAGATGGGAGGAGCTGGAGAATTACTCCAGGAGAAACAACTGACAAATCGAGGGTGTTACTGAGGGCTCAGAGTCTGGACACATGGTTTTGTAGATGGAGGCATTTTTGATAGAGCTTTTGGATAACCAGTGGATCTTCACTTGCAGCTGGAGCGAGCACACAGGTCCCTCCAGCAGAGACAGGATGATGAGATCACTCCCCCAAGGTTGCTTGTAGTGAGGTCTGTCAACCAGCAACATAGACTAGTACTGGCCAATGTGTGGAGCATGGAAAATCTGCAATACAATGGGAAGAAAGACTCCTATGATGATGACTACCAAGGACTTGTGAACCCTGCCCGGAGGGGCACTGGGACCCTGCCCTGGAGCCAGGCCTGTGGAAGGGGTCTGTGAGCAAGCGGGCTCAGCCATGTCTTGGTTGGGAGACATGGGTCTGTCCTCACGTGAGCCCACCATCCAAAGGAGGAGCAGTAGGGGCCTGGTGCTATGTGGATTGGGTGGCAGTCAAAGGCAGAGGTCCTGATAGTCCGATCCCCGGTTGCTGAAGCTGTCCCTTCCCACCATAGAATGTTACCTCTTTGGTGGGAAGGGAATCTGTGCTTGTGTGAGAGGTTGAGAGATACCGGCTAGATATAGTCGGCCTAAGTTCAACACACAGCTCGGGTTCTGGAACCAGTAATCTTGAGAGGGGTTGGATTCTTTTCTTTGCTGGAGTTGTCCCAGTTGAGAGGCGTAGAGCAGGTGTGGGCTTATTAATTGGTCCCCGGTTCAGGAGGGGAAAGCAGAAACCTGTCCAAACGGAGGGGAGCTGCTGACCTCAACTGATTGTATAGTTGGGCGGTGGAAGGAATACTTTGATGATTTTCTTAATCCCACCAACGCACATACCATGGAGGAAGCAGAGCCAGAGGACTCTGGGGTGGGCTCTCTCATCACTGGGGTCGAGGTCGCTTAGGTTGTTAAACAACTCTGTGGCGGCAGTGCCCTGGGTGTGGATGAGATTCTCCCCAAGTTCCTCAAGACTCTGGATGTTGTAGGGCTATCCTAGCTGACATGCCTATTTCAAATCAAATCAAATCAAATCAAATTTTATTTGTATAGCCCGAAATCACAATTTACACATTATCTCACTGGGCTTTGACAAACTGTACAGATGTGACATCCTCTGCCCTTAGACCCTCGAACCGGGTGAGGAAAAACTTAAAAAACCCTAAACAGGGAAAATAAGAAACCTCAGGAAGAGCCACAGAGGAGGGATCCTTCTTCCTAGGACGGACAGACGTGCAATAAATGTCACTTGTACAGAACACAAAAACATGATAACAACAGTTCACTTAGAATGCATAAAACATCCATGAGTCCCAGAGTCCGTGGATTCATAACAACAGTTCATTTAGAATGTATAAAACATCCATGAGTCCCAGAGTCTGTGGATTCTATGAGTCCGGATGTATGGAAAGTCTAGTGATCCAGACGCAGGTGGACTCTGTTGGTCCAGGAGTCATTGTACTCCATGTAGGAAGATCTGGGTGTTGCTGAGTCCAAGAGTATGTAGAATCTGTAAATCCAGGGATATGTGAAGTGTAGTGGTCCAGAAGCAGGTGTAGTCTATTGATCCAGAAGCCATTGTGATCTGTGGGTCCCGATTTGCACTTGGAAATCCAGCCTAGGATCCAAGTCACAGGATCCAAGTCACAGGATCTCCTTTCCTAATGTGGCCAGGGGGCATCAGGCAGGACCACAGCAGCACCTCCCACCGCGACCTAGAAAAACCTGCAGGATGGTAAAGCACAACGACTCCGGGGAAGAAGTAAAGTTAGTGTAAGGATATGGACATTTACAGGAGCAGAGAAGGAGTCGGAGTCAGAGGGGGGAGAGAAGAAAGCTCAGTGAATCATGGAGTGTTCCCCCAGCAACCTAAGCCTATAGCAGCATAACTAAGGGCTAGATAGGCCAGCCTTAACTATAAGCTTTATCAAAAAGGAAGGTTTTAAGCCTACTCTTAAAATCAGAGAGTGTGTCTGCCTCCCGTACCAAGACTGGAAGATAGTTCCACAGGAGAGGAGCTTGATAGCTGAAAGCTCTGCCTCCCATTCTACTTTTGGAAATTCTTGGGATCACCAATAACCCTGCATCCTGGGAGCGTAAGGTTCTGGATGGGCGATAGGGTACTATGAGCTGTTCAAGATAAGATGGTGACTGACCATGAATAGCTTTGTAGGTGAGAACAAGGATTTTAAATTCTATTCTGAATTTAACTGGGAGCCAGTGCAGAGAAGCCAGTATGGGGGAAATATGGTCTCTGATATTAGTTCTAGTCAGTACACGCGCTGCTGCATTTTGGATTAACTGAAGAGTTTTTAAAATTTTGTTAGGGCAACCTGAAAATAAAGAATTACAGTAGTCCAGCCTGGAAGTAACAAACGCATGAACTAGTTTTTCTGCATCTTGTTGAGACAGGATGTGCCGGATTTTAGCAATGTTACGGAGGTGAAAGAAGGCGGTCCTTGAAATCTGTTTAACATGTGATTTAAAAGACAGCTCCTGGTCAAAGATAACACCCAGGTTTCTGACAGTGGTGCTGGAGGCCAAGGCAATGCCATCCAGATTAACTATGTTGCTGGATAATGAGTCTCTAATGTGTTTGGGGCCCAGCACAATGACTTCAGTTTTGTCAGAGTTTAACATTAAAAAGTTATGAAACATCCAGTTTTTAATGTCCTTAAGACATGACTGTAGATTAGCTAACTGATGGGTTTCATCTGGCTTCATTGATAAGTATAGTTGTGTGTCATCTGCATAACAGTGAAAATGTATGGAGTGCTTTCTAATAATTTTACCTACAGGAAGCATATATAGAGTAAATAGTAATGGTCCAAGCACAGAACCTTGTGGGACTCCATGACTAACCTTGTCATATCTTGATGATTCATCATTAACATGAACAAAATTATATCTATCAGATAGGTAGGACTTAAACCATCTTAGAGCAGATCCTTTAATGCCAATTTGGTGTTCCATCCTCTGTAGTAAGATGTGATGATCGATAGTGTCAAAAGCTGCACTAAGATCTAATAAGACTAGTATAGAGATAAGTCCTGCATCAGATGCAGTGAGGAGGTCATTTGTAACTTTTACCAATGCCGTTTCTGTGCTGTGATGCTTTCTAAAACCTGACTGAAACTCTTCAAATAGACTATTATACTGAAGAAAGCCACATAGTTGTTTCGCTACTGCTTTCTCTAGAATCTTTGAAAGAAAGGGGAGGTTGGATATTGGTCTATAGTTGGCTAAAACTTCTGGGTCTAGGGTAGGTTTTTTTAGGAGCGGTTTAATTACAGCTACTTTAAATGACTGGGGCACATAACCTGTTACAAGGGATAGATTGATAATGTTTAGTAGTGGATTTCTAATTAGGGGTAAAACCTCTTTGAGCAACCTAGTAGGTATGGGGTCTAGTATACAGGTTGATGATTTAGATGAAGATAATGTTGTCGTTAGTTCCTTAAGGTCAATTGGATGGAAGCTTTCCAAACACACATCAGGACTAATAACAGCCTCTATAATTCCTGTTGCTGAACTGGAATCTGTGGAGTGTAGGATATTTTCTCTGATAAGTCTAATTTTATTATTGAAGAAGTTCATAAAATCATTACAGGTGAGGGCTCTAGGAATGCATGGTTCAATAGAATGATGGCTCTCAGTCAGCCTGGCTACAGTGCTGAAAAGGATCCTGGGCTTATTCTTGTTTTCTTCTATCAACGCTGAATAGTAGTCTTTTCTTGCTCGGCGAAGGGCCTTCCTGTATACTTTAAGGCTATCCTGCCAGGCCATGTGTGGCTCTTCCAGTTTAGTGGAACGCCATTTCTTTTCAAGTTTATGAGTTTTCTGTTTTAACTTGCGAGTGTTAAGATTATACCACGGAGCTAGTCTCTTTACTGGTTTTGTTTTCTTTTTAACTGGGGCAATGGAATCGAGTGAAGCACGTAGAGAGCCGGCAGTGAAATCGGCAAGGTGATCAAGCTGGGAGGGGCTAAATTTAAGATATGACTCCTCTGTTATTTTGGAATATGGCACTGAAATTAATGCAGAGGGAATAATTTCTTTAAAATTTTCAACAGTGTCCTCAGATATGCATCTGCTATAATAACTAGTGACTCTTGGTTTATAGTTGATGAGCAGAAATTCAAATGTTAGAAGATAATGATCTGATAAAAGCAGATTTTGCGCAGAGACATTTAAATGCTCAATTTCAATGCCATATGTCAGAACAAGATCAAGGGTGTGATTAAAAGTGTGTGTTGATTCTTGTACACACTGACAGAAGCCGATTGAATCTAAAGCCGTACCAAGGCTGTCGTTTTCAATGTCTACATGGATATTAAAGTCACCTACAATAATGACTTTATCTGTTTTGAGGACCAAAGCTGAGAGAAACTCTGAAAATTCAGATAAAAATTCAGTGTAGGGTCCAGGTGCTCGATACACTGTACTCTATTTCACATTGCAGCATTGCATGGACTTCATGGGAAAGGGCCTTTGGCATGGCAAATGGGGGTGATGATTCCCCTTGTTAAGAAGGGGGACCAGAGGGTGTGTTCCAACTACCAGGGGATCACACTCCTCAGCCTCCCTAGGAAGGTCTACTCCAGGGTGCTGTTAGTTGTTCCTCGGACTCAAGAAGGACAATGTCGTTTTCGTCCTGTCTGCGGAACTCTGGACCAGATCTATACCTTGTGAGGATACTGGCGGGGGCATGGTAGTTTACCCAACCTGTCTACATGTGTTGTGTGGATTGGAGAAGGCTTATGACCGTGTCCCTCAAGGTGTCCTCCTCCGAGAGTATGGGGTAGATGGCCTGTTGTTATGGGCCATTCCATCTCTGTATTATCTGAGCCAGAGCTTGGTTCGCATTGCTGACAGTATGTCAAACTTCTTCCCACTTAGGGTTGGTCTTTGCCAAGCTGCCCTTTGTCACTGGTTCTGTGACAAAGGACAGAATTTTTTAGTCGCAGTCAAGGTGCAGTCAAGCTGAGGGAGTCAAGTTCGATGGCCTCTGTCTCTGCTTTGTGCAGATGACGTGGTCTTGTTGGTCTAATTGAACAGCGACCTCCCGCTTGTGCTGGGACCGTTTGCAGCTGAGTGTGAAACGGCGGGGATGAGGATCAGCACCTCTAAATCTGAGGTTCTCAGCTGGAAAAGGGTGGATTGCCCACTCCCGGTTGGGGAAGAATTGATTCCCTAAGTTGAGGAGTTCATGTATCTCGGGGTCTTGTACACGAGTGAGGGGAAAATGAAGCAGGAGATTGACAGATGGATTGGGACGGCATCAGCAGTGATGTGGACGCTAAAGCTGTCTGTTGTGGTGAAGAGAGAGCTGAGCCAGAAAGAAAAGCTTTCAATTTACCAGTCAATCTACATACCAACTCTCAGCTATGGTCGTGAGCTATGGGTAGTGACCGAAAGAACGAGATCGTGAACACTAGCGGCCGAAATGAGTTTCCTTCGCAACGTGGTTGGGCTCAGCCTTAGAGATAGAGTGAGAAGCTTGGACATCCGGGGGGAACTCGGAGTAAAACCTTTGCTCTTCCGCATTGAGAGGAGCCAGTTGAGGTGGTTTGGCCATTTGGTCAGGATGCCTCCCGGATGTTTCCCACAGGAGGTGTTTCGGGCATGCCCAACTGGGAGGAGACCCCAGGCCAGACCCAGGACATGCTGGAGAGATTATATCGCTTGGCTGGCTTGGGAACGTCTTGGTGTCCCCCCGGAGGAGTTGGTGGAAGTGGCTGGGGAGAGGAACGTCTGGATATCCTTTCTCGGACTGTTGCCTCCGCGACCTGGACCCGGATAAGCAGCAGAAAACGAACAAACGAACAAACGACAGTCAGGAACCAGTGTGGAGTAGGGATGATGACCTGCACTATCATTTGAGATGTGGAGGAATTACAAAAGGACACGGTAACCGCACACTGAGTGAGCTAGTATGAGACACTAATAACCTGTGGTGACTCATTTAGGTTTGTTGGGATAACTCAAATTTAATTAGATTGAATATCATGTCAGTTCATTTTTAATACAAAAATGTTCATGTATATTAACAGCAAATGTCTTCAGACAGTTGTAACAGATATACAATGTATGTAGAGGAGTAAGGTGGAGGGGAGAAGGGAAATACAAATATGCAGAGAGCATCTGCCCTTAGAGCCTCAACAGGGGAGTGTGAAATTAATGTGTGAAAAAAAGACATGCAAAGATTGTCTGAAGTAAAGTGAGATTTAACTGACTATATAATGCAGTAAGTTTTTTTTGTTTGTTTTGAGCTTTTATTTTGATACCCTGTTGACCCCTCTCTCTTTGAGGTCCACTTCCAGGGGTGTGGTTTTCTTGGTGTGCACACATGAGAGTGCATTTCCAGGACTACAGCATTTTCCAAATACTTTGTTAGGTTGTACCATGTTGGAAGGTAGAGAAAGGGGAGTGAGGGGGAGGTGTCTATTCCCTATTTTTGTTAAAGTGCATTCAATTATAGTCATTTACATTAGGTATAGAGGAATGTTAATTTTACATCCGGATTCTAAAAGGTGTTGTGAGTGTCTGGGGACCTGTTCACTGAGTATTGATATGGGTTTAGTTGATAAGAATGGGATGCAGGCAGAAGAGCAGGTTGTTTTTTGAAGGAGATGGGAGTCGGGCTGGTACTCTCTGCTGCACCTGAAAACTCTTTGTCACACATTCTACAGAATTTGGGAGAGACTGTGGTTGTCCTGTGGTCCTGTAAAATGTTAGAACCCAATTAAAGCAGAACAAATCCAGAACTCTGTAAAACAACCTGTCTGTTGAGGCTGCTTGTTTCTCCACCACGCTCTATAGCTCTCATCCTGTTGGTCGAGGTTTATACCATAAGAAACCTACAGGGAGACAATAAGGGAAGCGATGGCAGGTTTGACTGCTGTCATGTGACCTAGGCCAAACTTGTGTGCGTCCTGCAAAGCAAGAGCAGAGCTATCTGATGTAGGGTGAGAAAAATTTTACTGTTGGTCTAACATGCATGCATTTCCTTCAAATACTCCTCAGTGGGGGGAACTGCAAAGCTGGAGAAGGCAGAACTATGTTTAAAGAAAACAATATTAGAAGCTGTTAGAGACTGTGGCACATACAGGCAGGCAAGGGCTTTGCAAATAGTGGCAGCCAAAGAATCATATGTGCCCCTCGGGAAGCTTTCAGAGACATTGTCTCAGAGGCACATAGACAACATCCTCATCACCGGCAATATCTGTTAATTGAGAGTTAGCCGTTGCAGTGGCCTGTGCCAGAATGTAGCAACGCAACCCCAGCCAAGCAAACAGCACTTACTGCATGAGGCATCATTCTTCAGTTTATACAAAGGTCATCAGAGAGACCCTCCCTCAAATGGAACCTGTAAGTGAGAAGATGAAAAGAACCTCACTGGGGTCATTGGGGAGTTGTTGGGTTTCACAGTTGACTCTGTTGGTACAAAAGATTTGACCTGCACGTGCAAAAGACTGATGATTTAGTGCTGAAGCGCCACCTTTGGTGGTCAGAAGGGACGAAATAGAACTATTTTAAAATTTACAATTATGTTGTAAATATGAATGAAGGCCATATAAAATTAATTCCTAAACGGTAAATGCCATATTTTTGTGATACCCCTTAAATTAAAGCTGAACGTCTACACTTCATCACATCTTAAATGTTTTATTTCAAATCCAACCTAGTGTTGTATAGAGGCAAAATCATAAAAGCTCTCATTCTCCAAATATTTATGGACCTAACTGTAATTCTGTTGCACTACTATTTTATGAAGTAAAATGTGCCAAATAAATTTGGGTCTATAGCAAACTCATTTTCAGTTAATTGTTTTTGTACTTATTTACAGTTGAAGAACACATTGATAGTTGTTTAAGTAAGCTCTTTTTGGCAAAATAAATGGCTAAAAATTATTGAAATTATAAACTAAAACTAAAATGTGCTTCGAATATAGAGAAATATATTCAGTCACGGAAAAAAGAATGTCAAACACGTATATCATGAATGAATCACAGAAATGACCATTCAACTTTCGAATTGTCTGTTTTTTTATCTTATACTTGAATAATTTGGATACACTATATTTTGACTTTTATCTTATATAAACTTAGCAGAAAAAGATAGGAAATCTGTGTTTGGTCAATTATTTCTTTTTTGTAATGATGCTTATTGGCAATAAATCTTATACCGTTGGAAAAACTGTTTATTTCCGTTTTAAATGGTGCCATATTTGTAAGGAAAATGCATTTGTGGGATGAGCAGCAGAGTTGAGTATTTGGGTTCACGCGTGAAAAACTTGCCTAATCTTCTCTGCCAATGCTAAACAGCTTATTCTGGCATTGAGTCTTGTTTGGTGTGGTTTATTGGATTGGGTGATTGAAGTATCTATCCATCTATCTATCTATCTATCTATCTAACTTTCTATACAATTCATCTGCAATTTTTGTTTTTGTCAGGCGGTCGATGGGGACATAGTCATCCTCTCAGCACAATGGGAGAGAAGAAGAACAGCTATGAAACAACTACATGAACAACAGCAACTCTTACCGGCCTTTGTCAGTGAACTTGATGTCATCTCTGCTAACATAGGTATGAATGTCACCCACAGATACAATGTATGCTGCCTTATACTGCATTCTCAAATGTTTTGACTTATTTGTTGTGGGAAAATACTCTCAAAACTCTATATTAGTTAACTGAGCAATAAGCCTGTGAGGACCCTTTTGAAACTTAAGGAATTATTTGGGTGCGAGGACTCTCTTGGAATTGAAGGAATTTAGTGACTATTTTCTAATTTCTGCATGGAGCCCCTAATATACCAAAATATGTAGATACTAGTTCATCTTTCTCTGACTCTACATTTAAGTGTTTGCACAGAGCCTGTGCACCATCCATTTGGATTGAACTGAAAGCCTCAAGCCCTGACATCACTAACAAATACAACATCTGATGTTAAGCTGCTAAACTTCCAATTGACATCTTATGCTTTTTACCTCTGTATCTGTTGCTCTGGCTAACTGTGGGCTGCTCGCTACACTTCTTAGACAAACGACAACCTGATTCACTGTCTCTGCTGTTAACTTGAAACAAATGACAACTGACTGGTACCACATTTACCTTTGTGAAAAACATGAACACCAGCAATCTCAAAGACCAGACTGTTCTGCAAATATGATTAAATATGATTAAACACATGCTCCAGACAACTTAAATACACAAAAACACTCTCCCCTTTGTCATCTACCATCCCATCTTCACTTTGAGCATGAGGAGTCAACAACTGCGTACTGACCACCATGACCAATGATAGCACAAGTGATGTCATTTAAAGTCAGAAACTTCATGCACACTTTTGAATAGTGTTTATTGTACATGCAACCCTTCGTGTAGTGTGCAAACCTGCCTCAATAAAGTCTTCCTGAGGTACATCAAGATCTCAGCAGCATATTCACCAAACTGAAACCTGCAATTGTCTCCATCAGCAACATATTTTTTTGCTAAATCTGAAACACTTAGCACCTGTGATCACAGTCACCTGTGTTCAAGTTATTATCCCCAAGTGAGTGCACACCTCATCGCCTAGCGCTAGAACCTTATCTAAATTGTCTGACAGCCATGAAAAGGCGCTGGCTGTGGTATGTTTTGGTATGCCTACAAAACTTATCACCATACACTGAACGCCTTCATATTTGAAACATGGGTCTGCCTGATGAATGGTTCCCCTACCCGATTGGACTTGTTGACTTCCAAGCCTAGCGGAACTGGCATCCCCATGCTTGACTTAGACATTAATGATCTGTCAAAACTGCCAATTACTTCCTTCGCAATCACCTTGCCAGCACTGGCAGACACCTCCACAGCTGGTGTTGCTGCAAAGAACAAAGAAACAAAACAAAAAAAAAATGTTTTTAATTATTATTGTAACATTATTAATTTGCATTTTTTAAGTATTAGAACATGAATGAGATGGCTGTTTTCTTAAACCCTCCAACAAACAAGTCCAAATTAGCCAAGTCCTGCATTAAAAAAAACAACCTAACAAATCTGTCACTTGGCCTGTCTCGCCTTCAGCAGTGTAGCTCGGCGCTGATGTTTCATAGTAGGTTTCTGATTAAAATAAATAAAACAAAAAACAATAATTAAAAACTCTGACTATAAAGTCGCACTAAAGTAGTTAATTTTTTATCTTAAAGAACAGACTTCAAATAAAGATCGCGACCAAGGAACAATTTTATTGCAAAGTACTTTGTTCAACTTGTGAAACTGGGCTAGGAAGATGCGATGGAACCAGTCTATCCATCACATCTAAGATGCTGAAAATTTAGAGACAAACAACCAACCACACTCACATTCACACCTATGGGCAATTTAGAGTGACTAATTAACCTAACCCCCAGTTTGAATGTTTTTTTGTACTGTGGGAGGAAGTTGGAGAACCCTGAGAGATCCCACACAGACACAGGGAGAACATGCAAACTCCACACAGAAAGGCCCTGACCCAGGAATCAAACCCAGGACTTCTTGCTGTGAGGAGACAGTGCTCACCGCTGCACCACTGTGCTGCCTAGTATGCAACAAAAACACTGAAATAAAAATGACATAATCTAGTTGAAGTATAAAGTAACATACCTGCTGCTGCCAAACCAGCCTTCTTATGGGTGAACCAGAGGACTGCTGAAGGTCACCAGAATGGTTCTCTGTAAAGACAAATAAGAAACAAAACTGTTCCACTTTATTGAGATACACTGCTTACCTAATATACTTTTTACAAGTTAAAAAAACAGGCAATTACAATGTCCAACTCATTACCCTCCTGCCATGTCCAGCCGCAGTCCAAAAGGGTTTGGTCAAGGTAGTACGATGACCTCATCCTTGACAACAATCTGTTGTGTAAACTTAGGGGATGGTGGCCTGGGAGAAGGCTGCAGCTTGGGTGCTGATGATGATGCTGGCTGCAGTTGCTGATAAAAAAATAAGCAAATAAATAAAATATAGACATATATATATACACTATATATACTTAAACAGAATAAACACATCCACATAAATATGTGCAGGGCTGTAAAAAAAACATTTCCCCCCCTTCCTGATTTCAAATTTTTTTTGCATATTTGTCACACGTACATGTTTCAGATCATCAAACAAATTTTAATATTTGACAAAGATAAGCTGGATAAATACAAAATGCAGTTTTTGAATGATGATTTCATTTATTAAGGGAAAAAGCTATCCAAACCTACCTAGCCCTATGTGAAAAAGTATTTGCCCCCCCTTGTTAAATCATGAATTAACTGTGATTGACCACATTTTTTGGAAAGCTGAGATCAATTTCACTAGCCACACCCAGACCTGTTGAATCAAGAAATCACTTAGATATAACATGTCTGACAAATTGAACTAGGCTAAAAGATCTCAAAGAGCAACAAACACATCATTCTGCGATCTAAAGAAATTCCAGAGCAGATGAGAAACAAAGTCATTGACATCTATCAGTCCGGATAGGTTTTACAAAGCTATTTCTGTGGCTTTGGGCCTCAAGCGAACCTTACTGAGAGCCATTAACCACAAATGAAGAAAACTGGGAACAGTGGTCAACCCAGGAGTGGTTGGCCTACCAAAATTACTCATACAGCGCATCGACAACTCATCCAAGAGGTCACAAAAGGTCTGTAAAGAAGAGTGGGCCAAAATTCCTCCCCAGCGATGTGAAAGACTCATTACCAGTTATCACAAACACTTGATTGCAGTTGTTGCCGCCGAGGGTGGCGCAACCAGTTATTAGGTTTAGCGGGCAATTACTTTTCCACATAGGGCCAGGTATGTTTGGATAGCTTTTTTCCCTTATAAATAAAATCATTATTCAAAAACCATGTTTTGTATTTATTCTGGTTATCTTTGTCTAATATTAAAATGAGTTTGATGATCTGAAACTTTTAAATGTGACATATACAAAAAAATTAGAAATCATGGAAGGGGGCAAATACTTTTTCAAAGCAGTTTATGTTACACAGGGAAGACTTAAAGCAAACAACGAAGTGGAGGCATAATATTCTTACCTGGTAAGCAACACCCCACAGCAGCTACACAACGATCTTCAAGCCCAATTATCCATAATCCCATAAAGTTAAAAGGTAACTTTGCCAATTTTCAACCATCTTTTTACATCACAGTGTAAACAGTATATGCACATGAAAATTGTTTAACTCCTCTTCAGTCAGTCTGTTTCCAGAGTGCCCCACTCAGTTAACTAGTAAAATGTCTCCAGATGTCATAATTGGATGTCTTTCATAATCAAATGAATGGGTCTCTGGGAGAACACAAACTGGAGAAGAGTTCAACATACTTCATTTGGATGTACAAGCCATACCGTGATGATTAAAGCTAATTTGCAAACTCACCCTTTAAGATGACTTTTTGGGCCCAGTGACGTGTACCAAAGGGCGAGCTAATAGTTTTTAATTTAAAGTTTTCTTCTCCAGATTTTCTCAGTATAAACAGAAACACATGGGTCCCTTGTGAAATGCAACCGTGATATGTTTGTTCTATTACTTTAACTTTTACTATAACATTTTTTTCTCAGGCATTTCTGTTTTGCTTGATGTTTGGATTAAAAACAGACAGATTTTCTTCAGATTAGGCTGAGAGAAAGTATGCCAAAATTTAGTCGGAAAGACTGAATTTAATCCGTGTAAAAAAAAAAAAAAAAATTCAGGACAATACTCCCAGATACAAACTTAACAATGTTGTGTATGCAGTCCAGTGCAGTCCAGTGCAGTGCAGAATGTGCATGTGTTGGACAGGGAGGATAGACGGTTTGAGAGAGGAGTAAAGGAGGCCATGTCAAGCTGGAACAACCATCACTTAACAGAGGAGGCCTCAGACATAAACTGTCTGCCACATATAATGCAGTTTTAAAATCTCTCCCCAGGAAACTTAGCCACCATTCACACCTTAGCTCATGTGATACCAGCACCTCACATGATAACTGGGGGGAGTGACAATCCAACTGATGGTGGGTGGATCTGGTTCACACAGATTGGGGGTGTGGCATTATACCCTTTGCCCACTACCCTAAGTGAGAAGGATCCTCCAAAAGGTTAAATACTGGGGACTCCCTGCCAGAGAAATTAGAACTGAAGAAGCCCCTTGGATGAGAGGTGAAACGTCTTCAAGGAAATACAAGAAGTCCTGTTGCCTTTGGCCGAAACACCAAGACCAACTGACAAAGGCCACTATCTACTTAAATATGCATGATTGTGGACAAAAGGCCCTGGGGGACCCCATTCTGCTCTACTCTAAACTTTGTTTGATTCCGCTGAAATTTTTAACAATATCAGAGCATGCCACAATGACCCAATTATATCTGAATTTTTTTACTCATATCTACACTTTAAATTATATATTTCTGATTCTGTTGCAGTACTGCTGTACCACTATCCTCTGATCAGTGGGCAGCAGTGTTGGGTGTCCTCACACCCTGTCCTCCCGCCAGAGAGAGAACAATAGAAACTGAAAGTGTGCTGCTCATTGTCACGTCATGTATGTGGTGTGGCGTGTGAAGTCCTCAGTGCTCATTGCTGTGAAACTTCAATAGTCTGAGCGGGTTTGTGTTTTATCTAATTATACTGTAAAAATATCACATTATTTCAAAGCAGAAAGTGTAAATTGAAGGTTTCTATCAATAGTTTTATCTTAGTTGTATGATAAAATCTTGCAGCGGTAATATCAGAAAATATTCACACATACACACACAAATCATCCCTGCTTCATGTTGACACCAGATGGTTAAGATAATAAAAAAAAAATGCAAGTAAGATGTATTTTTGATAATGATAAAAAACTTAACAGATGTAAAAATCTGAATTGTGAAAATTGTTCATTACTCCTCACAAAGTGTGTCGGAACATCATTAAACCTTTACCTGCATCTAACCCCTCTGCCTCTACACTGGCCGACAGAGCCCCTTAGGCTGAACTAAAGCTGTGGCACCCCATTCCTCTCTGTACTTATCTCATTCATTTGCAGAACATAACCTGCAGTCACCATGGTTTTGACCTTCTAAATGTTGCAGTCATTCTTGATCCATCCTTCAGTCTGCTAAATGCACTCTCAACAACCACCCTGGCTCTGCTAATTTTCTGTTGTACCCATGTTGCTGGTGCATTAGTCATCCATTGTCTGAAAGATTTCACCAGCGGCTTTTCAGAGGATAGGCTATATTACTAAGGGGATGTAGCCCACATCATGTCCACATGTTCTTTGTTTTGGTAGGGTGTAGCAAACCCACCCCAATCCACTAGACCCCACAATCCCAACAGCACCCTGGCATCATGCAGTTGCCTTTGCCATTGAAACCCTCAGTGTTATTTTCCTCTGGTCCAAGAGTATGAATATGGTTTCCATTGATTGCACCCACACACTTTAGAATCATCATTCTCTGCTCTAAATATGTCGCTGTATCCTTCAGCTTGTCACTGCTTGGTAACCGGATGTTTTTGGCCATAGTTACCTTCTCAACAATCGAGCAGAGGTTGTGTACCCAGTCGCACACTATAGTAGTGCCAACTTTAAACAACTCCTATACTCAGAGTTGGTTGCAAGTATCCACAAAGCAATGGCTACTCTTTTGGGGTAGGTATACAATAGCGGCAGTTTGTGTCACGTCTCCCCAGTTGGAGGGGGCAGAAAAGATACTGAATGTGTCCTATGACATCCAGAAAATCTGTATACACTGGGTCTCAGAGAAAGTCAGAGACATGGTTTTCCACCACTCTGTTGCTTTTCTACCCTCACAGACAGAAGGGGAAACATGAAGTGGTCTGTAGTATGTGCAAATCTGAAACGCACAAAATGGCACCAAAAATATGTCGATATAGTTAATGTTAAAAATAAGCACAAATGTGATTAATTTACTATAGTGACTACTTACTGTTCATTTTCGCTGTGCCCAATTGTGTGCTTCAGTCTCATCCAGATAAGTCAGTCTCTGCAATAGCTTTTAAAAATACCTCTTTGCCCAAATTTTAAGCATTTTGGGCATTTTGCATCTTTTTGCATCTTTTGTCTGGCTACAAATGTTCATTATTTTTCCAGTCTTGTTTAAATGAAGCCATTTGCAATGCAGTAAAGCACAATCAACAGCAGCACAACTTCAGTCTTCTCCAACGAGCAAACTGTAATGTCGCACAAAGGATGATTCTGGCCTGTCCATCATTTTCTATTTATAATTTATCATCCATCTGTTCTTGTACAGCCTTCAAGTAGTTCTAACAGCCATCTACTGGATGTTGGTGTGGTGCAGGTACTTGTATTGCTTCCCGATATGTATCAGAACTGATTTGCATGATATTCCCGGTACTGTAGGCCATGGTGGAAACACTACCACAGGAAGTTTTCAATTCCTTGAAGAGAAGTTCCTGGAACTTAAAGTTCTGGATACTTATGGTTTAAATTTATTTAAGATGTCCGAAGCCTCTATTCTCAACTATTGAGAACAGCTGGTCAGCTAGGGCCATGAATTACATAATGTTTTAGGCATTAAATCAGCACCTTGATGTTGTCTCACCTGCCACGAGGATGCATTATTTTAGAGAAGGTGAAGTGGTCACTGATAGAGTTTAAAAAAAAATTATAAACAAAAGTTGAGAGAAATAAGCCTTTTGTTTGCATAGCTTGGAAACTGTACACTTTTACTTCATTTCATTAAAAATGGGACCATAGACGTTTGCGTGTTGTGTTGCATTATGTTTTTTTAAGTGTACAGCAAAGTACAACAAACTGTCAAATGTTATGATGAAACATACTTGTAAATGACAGGCTCAAGCAACAGATTTTCTTCATCACAAATGTAGTCCTTCTCACTTTCAGGCAATTTAAAACCCCAGAATGATGCTTCATTATTGAGTGGGCATAGCCCATTTTTCAACTATGTGAAGTGAACATAGGGGCACTACACCAGTAGAGTTATATCAAATTAATGATATTAAACCTACCTTGCTCAAAGTTATAAGATCCTTTCCCCATGTTTTGGGATTCACTTCCACTCAAAATCAGTTACCAGGCTGTTTTGTTTATCTATGCTTATCAGAGTGGTGGTTCATGAAAAGCAAGTGGTTACTTTTATTTAAGCCAGTTCCAACCGTGTGTGCTAGAAAAAGACATAGAAGTCTAGCTTTAGTTAGTTGTGGGACAAAAGTTGCATATTTGCTCTGCACAGCTAGCCAATCACACTCAAGATGGTAAAATTGTTGGCCTCACATTTACACTTATGAAATAATGCAGACTTTATAGTTGCAGTTACTGTTCTGTCAAGAGGTCATAAAGTAGAGATAATAATTAGTCTGAGTCATGTATCTAGATTTCCCTTTTTTTTAGATATATAAAATAATGAACAGTTCAGATGGAAAATCATGTACTATGACATTTTTAAGTGATGTATTTTCTGTGTCCAGCACATTTGGAAGGGGACTTTGAGGAGATGGAGAGCAGACTTGTATACCTGGAAACACTGTGTTGTCAGTGTGAAGAACGTACATTTAAACAACATCACATCAACAAACTCGGAGTCTACAAGAAAAAAAAGAGGTAAGGCAAGTGCTGATGTTCTACAAGGGTTTACTTTATTCTGTTTTGACACTGCTTTTGAAGCTAATATTCAGCACATCACTTAACCTTTTTGATATATAAAAACATACCAAACAGAGTGTGTCTGTGTATTATGACATGGAGTAATAACAAGATATCAGGTTTTTATGCCTCTTTTCTGGCAGTAGCCATAGTAAAAGACACTGGGGCAAATCCACAAAATTATTGTGCTGCTTTTGCACCTTAACACTGCAAATTAGCGGAAAAAATAATAGCATCCCATCCAAAAAGCACGCTTTAGGGGTATGTTGCACATGAAATGCATGCAATTTGCATTTCCATGCATAGGGTCGGGGGAGCACTTGTGCCTTTTGCATTCATGTAAACAACACACAAAAAATATTTTTTTGGAGGAATCTCCACTGATTGTTTCCAGCTATTCGCTGTGTTCTTTTTTACAATGTTATTTGAAAGGGAAATTGTAGATTTCTGTAAGTTGTATTCAAGAGTAAGTTATGGTCTATACCTGAGAATAGTCTTGTGATAACTTTATTTTGATTTGGCACTTAATAACAGTGCCTTCATTATTCAGTAATATGCTGTCTCTACATCTCATCTCTACAACAAAGTATTTAATAATGTTAGTAATTAATACACTCAGGGTGGTGACTGTGTCCAGGAGATACATGGGTCAATAAACGCAAAATGCCTCAAATACAAAAGTGAATAATTCAGTAAAACCCAAACACACCATTGCAGTCAGTGCATCTCAACTTCTTGCCCCGAAATGCAATTTACCAGCCTCAGGTCAAAGTTGGCTTATACCTCACTGCTTGAACTTTGGTCCCCTCTGCAACATAAAGAAGAGGGTCGATTTCATCATTGTTTATAGTGACCGAGGGGCCATTGTGATGGAGCACCGAAGCAGGTCGTGGCGAGATGGGGTAGTGTCCTCCAGATGTAGGGTGACCAGTGAGTTGATCCCAGAAAGGCCAGGCATCGGATCATTTTTTTTTTGTTCAAGAAACTAATCCAAGTTAGACATATGATAGTTGTATCTTGGTGCAAAGCCACCAATTTATTACCACATGGCTATTTTGCAAATGGCATTCAGCAGCCAAACTGTAGGTGTGTTTGCACTGGCATATAGTCAGTGGATAATGTACAAAATCAAGGAAGATTACAGGTATAATTCTACACAAATCATAGTGCTATTAGGGAGGGCAATCCTTTCCGAGTGGATCTGGCCCATTATGTTTTTGGGACAATAAACAGGAATAATAAAAATAAGTGCTATTTTTTAATATAACAAGAGATATTACAGGGACTTTTTTTATGGACTTTGACACATCAACATTGAAATAAGACAAGGTTCTGGCTCAGTATTTCTGCTTTTGTTCTGCAGTCCATAATTGACATTGTCTAAATTGAATTCTGACAGCATGGGTCTTCTACAGGATAAACCTAAAGAACCAATCCGAAGGAAAGGACTTGCAGGGGTGAACTTAAAACTGTGGAAACTAAATTTACCATTCTGTATATCACCTTGTAAATTATATATATAGCTCTTTCTCTTGTTCACTGGAGTTTATGTCTGGCTTTAACACACGTGACTGAATGGCTCCAATGGCTCCTAGTGTCCTCTTGATGTTGTACGGCTCCAAGCACTCTTCATGTGTGTGGCATTGAGTCATAGGCTTTCTTGTAGTCAATCCAGGCAGTGCAAAGGTTGGTCTTCCTGGTCTTGCAGTCTCTATGGACAGGTCTGTCAGCCGGTGACTAGTGTTTGACTCCTCTGTTGTTGCTACCAATCTCGTTCTGGGCCCTGCTCTTGTATTGAGCCATGTGCATACTCATCCTGGCTGCATTAATGCCAGACAGGAGTTTCCATGTGGTGTAGAGGCAGGTTATTGGCCACTAATTGGATAGAATTGTTCCCTTCTTGGGTCTTTCATTATCAGTTCTATCCGACCTTGGGTTTATCACTCTGGTGGGTTCCATCAATTAGCAGCTGGTTCGTCTGTGCTGCCAGGCATTCATGGAGTGTCGTTTGCTTCTTTTGCTAGTATCTGTGGATCATGTCAGGGCCTGGTGCTGTCCAGCTCATTCTTAAGACTCTTTCTTGGATGTTGCCATTGTAATATTTACTGCTTCTGGTTTTGGGAAATTGCTGTGGTCTGCTCTCAAACCTGCCCAACCACTGAGAATTGGTGTTATGCGACACTTCCTTCACCCATATAAGCTTTCAATACCGTTCAGTCTGTTCTCATCTTACTATATATGTACAATATTTTTACATAATTAAACCTTTACCTCTACACTGGCAGACAGAGCCCCTTAGGCTCAACTAAAGCTGTGGTACCCCATTCCTCTCTGTACTTATCCCATTCATTTGCAGAACATAACCTGCAGTCAGAATTGTTTTTACCTTATACATGTTGCAGTCATTCTATTTTAGCAAGCACTTGATCCATCCTTCAGTCTGCTAAACGCAGTCTCAACAACCACCCTGGCTCTGCTAATTTGTGTTGTACCCATGTTGCTGGTGCATCAGTCATCCATTGTCTGTGAAAGATTTCACTAGCGGCTTTTCAAAGGATAGGCTGCATTACTAAGGGGATGTAGCCCACATCATGTCCACATGTTCTTTGTTTTAGTAGGGCGTAGCAAACCCCAATCCAGTAGACCCCACAATCCCAACAGCACCCTGGCATCATGCAGTTGCCTTTGCGATTGAAATACTCTGTGTTATTTTCCTCTCGTCCAAGAGTATGAATATGGTGTCCATTGATTGCACCCACACACTTTGGAATCATCATTCTCTGCTCTAAATATGTTGCTGCATCCTTCAGCTTGTCACTGCTTGGTAACTGGATGTCTTTGGCCATAGTTACCTTCTCAACAATAGAGGAGAGGTTATGTACCCAGTTGCACAAGATAGTAGTGCCAACTTTAAACAAATGAAAAATTCTCCTATACTCAGAGTTGGTTGCAAGTGTCCACAAAGCAATGGCTACTCTTTTGGGGTAGGTATACAATACTGGCAGTTAGTGTTACATATCCCCAGTTCTGTGTGAAGTTGGCAGCAAAGGTACTGAAATGTTTCCTATGACATCCAGAAAATCTGTATACACTGGGTCTCAGAGAAAGTCAGGACCACCATGGTTTCCCACCACTCTGTTGCTCTTCTGCCCTCACAGACGGAGGGGGAAACATGAAGTGGTCTGTAGTATTTGGAAATCTGAAACACACAAAATGGCACCAAAAATAAGTTGATGTAGTTAATGTTAAAAATAAGCACAGATGTGATCCATTTACTATAGTGACTACTTACTGTTCATCTTCTCTGTGCCCAATTGTGTGCATAATGTGGATAATGTAGTAGATAGATAGACAGATAGATATACTTTATTGATCCCATTAGGGAAATTGTTCTCTCACAGAAACATGGTCAGCAACAAACAATACAAGAAATAAGAGTATGAGGCATGAGGTACTATACATATAAATGCAAACATGCTATACTAAAAATGAGACTTAAAATAAAGAGTATAATATAAAGTAAGAGTTATGTAAGACAGCAGAATTTAGGAGTATTTACAATATATACATAATGAATTAGAAATAAATATGTGCAGACTGGATTAAAACAGTGCAAACTGCAAAAGAAGATGTACAAACTGGATTAAGAGATGTGCAATTTGTGGAGAAACAGATGTGCAAATGTGAATATTAGATGAATAGTCAGACAATGTCCCTCTCATCTGTCACAAAGAGATTAACTGTTTTACTGTGTAATGGTGAACGGCAGGAATGATTTCTTGTAACGTTCTTTGTGACAGCGGAGCTGAATGAGTCTGTAGGAGAAGGAGCTCCCCTGTCTCTGTAGTGAAAGGTGGAGTGGGTGTGAGAGATCGTCCATGATGAAGAGCAGTTTGTTCAGTGATTGCCTGTCCCCCACTGACTCAAACGTCTCCAGTTTCTGTCCAATGATGGTTCCAGCCTTCCGCATCAGTTTTTTAATTCTTCTGCAGTCTCTATCAATGATGCTGCTCCCCCAGCAGACCACAGCACAGTAAATGGCACTTGCTACCACAGACTGGTAGAACATCTCCAGCCTCCTGTTGCATACATTGAAGGATCTGAGTTTCCTCAGAAAGAAGAGTCTGCTCATCCCCTTCTTGGGATGCAACACAGCATTGTTGTTGGTGCTCCAGTCCAGTCTGTCGTTTAAGTGCACACCTAGGTACTTGTGCTGCTCCACACCCTACCTGCTCGCCCATGATGGTTATGGGTTGGGTCGTGGTTCCGGTCCTCCTGAAGTCAATCACCATCTCCTTGGTCTTGTAAACATTCAAGATCTGGTGATTTCTGCCACACCACTCCACAAAGCTATCCATCAGTGCCCTGTATTCTGACTCCCGTCCATCCCTAATACACCCCACCACTGCAGAGTCATCAAAAAACTTCTGCAGGTGGCATGACTCAGAGTTGTACTCTAAGTCTGAGCTGTAGGTGAGGTGTTTGAGACAGGACAGTCCCCTGGGGCACTCCTGTGTTAATGATAACCACATCAGAGAGTGAGGTCCCACGCACACAAACTGGGGCCTATCTGACAGATAGTCAGCAATCCAGGACATAGTGAACCCTCACAGCTGACACCCATCCTGAGCAGCTTCTTGCTCAGCAAAACGGGTATCAAAGGCATTCAAGAAATCAAAAAACATGATCCTCACAGCACAGCTCCTACCATCCAGGTGAGAATGAGCACGCTGCAGCGGGTAGATGACCGCATCATCAAGACCCATATGGGGCTGGTAAGCAAACAGAAGCGGGTCAAGAGAAGGTTTAGCCTGTGGGGCTAGGTGGGCTAGAACCAGTCTGTCCAGCACCCTAATGACACATGACTTCAGGGCAACCGGTCTAAAGTCAATAGGGCCAGATGGGGTGGCTTTCTTTGGTACTGGTGCCAGACTAGAGGTTTTCCATAGCACCTGTGCTTCTGACTCAGGTTGTAGATGTACTGCACAATGCCAGACAGCTGGGCAGCACAGAACTTCAGGATCTTGGGGCTGATTCCACCAGGCCCTGCAGCCTTGCCTTGTTTGAGTCTCACCAGCTATCTTCTCACCTGATCTGTGGTCACAGTCATGTAGGGGTGGTGCAGCGAGTCCTGTGGTGGTTGGTACAGGGGGGTTGGGACCGGTGATGCTTAGCAGGCAGGAATGGTGGTGATGTGGGGGTGGGTTAGGTGTTCTCCGAGGGTGCAAAGTCTGGTCCTGTGTGTGAGGGCCCAGCAGGGGGTCCAGTGCTAAACCTATTGAAAAACAAATTCAGCTCATTGGCTCTCTCCAGGCTGCCCCCCTGCTGGTGGTTGTTCCTATTGAAGCCCGTGATTTGCTTCATACCCACCCACACGTCCCTGATGTTGTTCAGCTGAAGTTTGTCCTCCAGATTCTATCTATATGAGTCTTTGTACTCTCTCAGTTTTACCTTCAGGTCCCGCTGTATCATCTTAAGATCTTCCTTATCAACAGACCCGAAGGCTCTCTTCTTCCTGGTAAGTAGCTGCTGCAGGTCACTGGTGATCCAAGGCTTGTGTAACGGGTATGAGAGCGGACCCAAGAACAGCACAAACATAGACCGGAACAGTTCAGAACTTTATTGCCAATGTTCAAGAGTCCAAACAGACGACAATCAGGAATCCTGATCGGCGAGCACAGTCCAAGTTCTGAATGGGGCCGGAGTCTCCAGATAGGGAGTCCAGGCAGGCTGCAGGGAGACAGGGAGTGGGCAGATGCAAAGTCCAAAGACAGAAAGCAGGTCAGGTTACCAGGGCAGAGACAAGGAGACGTGGTCAGGGACAGAACACAGGTCATATACCAGGAGATCCGTCCGGAAAAGAGTGCTGGAGAGTAGTGCATGACGCGACGACAATCTGGCAGAGGGTGAGTGTGGAGGAGCTGGTTAAGAGGAGGCTGGGTGATAGAGCCGGCTAGGGGGGACAGGTGAGTCTAATGATCTTGATTAGGAGAGGTAGGCAGGCAGATAGAGTGGGTTGGTAGAGGGGAAAACCAGGAGTGGACTGTGACAGCTTGTTGTTTGAATAGCAGCATACCGATCTGGAGGAGATAATGGTACACTGACGGAAGTTGATATAGGCCATGATAAAGTCAGTGATACTGTTAGTGTCCTCCCCATGTGGTTTACAGAGCACACTCCAGTCTGCGTATTAAAGCACTTGTGCAGGGCCTGTCTGGCTTCCTGTGTCCACCTCTTCACCTTCCTTATGGAAACAGGCTACCTTTGAATTGCAGGAACATACTGAGGTGTTAATGAGACGAGATTGGGGTCTGAGTTACCTGAGTTACCAACTTGAGGGGGTTGGCTCTCTATGCATCCTTAACATTTGCATACAGTAGGTCCGTTGTTGTATTTCCCTGTGTGGGGGGAACAACAAACTTGTGAAAAGTTGGAAGAGGAGAGTCCAGGTTGACATGATTAAAATCTCCAGTTATGGCCCAAAATGCTTCAGGGTGTTGACTCAGTGCTGTGTATAGCATCACACGCTGATGTCTGGTCAGCTGACGAAGGCGGAGGACAACTCCTGTGGCAAATAATATGGGCACATACTCACAGCTATTTGTTGAATGTCTGAGGAGCAGAGATGTTTTCTCATGGTAACATGCCTGGAATTGCACCACCTTTCATCCACAAACAGCAATCCCCCCCCACCTTTCTTTTTGCCACTGAGCGTCATGTCCCTGTCTGCCCGAATGAGCCAGGTATAGCGGCACTGTGGTCAGGAAAGTCTGTATCCTGCCAAGTCTGCAAAACGCACAAGAAACTTCTCTCCTGGTACTCCCTGTCGGTCCGAATTATTGCACACAGTTTGTCCATCTTATTTCCCCAAGATATCACATTTCCCATGATGACAGACAGGACTGATGGTTTAAATCTCCTCCTTTTGACTCTCAGTTTAGTTCCAGCTCCGTGCCCCCCGGCGTCTCCTCCTGAGCTTCGCTGGTATTTCAGGTCTGGATCTAGGTAGAAGCGATGTTTTGGAGACCGCTAACAGCTGATACAATGCCACTCTGCTTAGCCCTGCTGCTTGTCACAAAAAGTGATGAAAAAATGAATACAGCCATAAAATCCAGAGAAAGATGATTGAGAATCATGGTGTATTATGATCCTTTTTTATCCAAAACAGAAAGAATCAACAAAAAGAGGCAGAAAATAATTAAAAACCCCAAAAACTGATAAAACACCCAGGAGCTTCTGCAACGGGCTGCTGCTCTCACAGCGCTATCTTGATAGTATGTACAGTGCTGTGAAAAAGTATTTGCCTCCTTCCTGATTTCTAATTTGTTTGCATATTTGTCACACTTAAATATTTCCAATCATCCAACAAATTTTAATATTAGACAAAGATAACCCGAGTAAATACAAATGCAGTTTTTAAATGATGGAGAATAAACTCCCAGAGTCCCTGCTCATGATTTTGGGGCATTTTAACAGAGCAAACCTCACCCACAAGCTCCTAAAATTCAGACAACACATGAACTGTCCGGCCAGGGACACTAGCACACTTGACCACTGCTACACTGTTTTAAAGGACGCTTCTCGCTGTCGACTGACACTATGACAACATACATCAGCTTTTAGGAGGACATGTGTGTGCAGACCAAGATCTTCTGCACATACAAACACGCAGAATCTCAGGAAGCTGCGCTAGTCCAAGGGGGAGGCATACAGAAGTGTGGATCAGGCTCTGTACAAGCAGGCCAGAAACAGGCTGACTAAGGAGATCAGAGTAGCTAAGAGGAGCTACAGTGAGAAGCTAAAAAACCGCTTCTCAGCCAACGACTCATATACAACACAGCACATCACCAACTACAGGAGACCATCCCCACACTCTGTTGAAAACCTCACTCTGGCTAACGACCTGATCAGCTTCTACTGCAGATATGAGAAGCAATCATTCATAACTCTCACTCACACAACAGGACTACCTATACACACTATAACCCCTACCCCCCTCCCTTCAGAACCCCTGCCTGCACTGAAGATCTGTGAGGAGGATGTGTGTCAGCTCTGTCAGAGACAGATTTTCAGGAAGGCTCCAGAACCTCACACTGTGTCCCCATCCTGCCTGAGAATCTGTGCTAACCAGCTAGCACCCATCTTCACCAGGATCTTAATCAGATCTCTGGAGCTTTGTGAAGTGCCATTCTGCTTCAAGCACACCACCATCATTCCAGTCTCCAAGAAACCCTCCATCACAGGATAAAATGACTACAGGACCGTTGCTCTGACGTCTGTGGTCATGAAATCCTTTGATATACTGGTGTTGAGCCACCTGAAGGACATCAGGCGAGGATCCTGTTTGTGGACTTCAGCTCGGCGTTCAACACCATCATCCCTGAAATCAACCGGATCACCCAGCTCACAGTACCTCCATCCACCTGTCAGTCGATCATCAGATTCCTGACTGACAGGAGGCAGGAGGTGAGGCTGGGAAGCCTCACATCCAGCACCCGGCACATCAGCACTGGTGGCCCCCAGTGTTGAGTCCTCTCCCCACTGCTCTTCTCCCTCTACACCAATGACTGGAACTCCGGGGAACCCTTAGTGAAATTCCTGAAGTATGCGGACGATGCCAAAGTCATCGGACTGATCCTGATCCAGTCAGACAGTGACGAGTCCGTGTACAGACGGGAAGTAGAACCGCTAGCCTACTGGTGTAGTCAGAACCACCTGGAGCTGAACCCGCTCAACATCCACAACAACACAGTGTCTACTGTGGACACCTTCAGGCTTCTGGGATCCACAATTTCTTGGGACCTGAAGACCTCCTATGTAGACATTGTCAGGAAGAAGGCCCATAAGAGGTTATACTTCCTACGAGAGCTCAGGAAGTTTAACCTGCCTCAGAAGCTGCTGATCACCTTCCACACCACCACCATCCAGTCTGTCCTCTGTACTTCTATCACTGTCTGGTTTTGATCGGCCACCAAACAGGACAGGAATAGATTGCAATGGACAACCAGGACAGCAGAGAGGATAATTGGGGTTGACCTGCCCTCCATCCAGGACCGTTACCGGTCCATTGTCAGGAAACGGGCAGCTAACATCTCTGCAGACCCCTCACGTTCAGAACGCACACTGTTTAAACTCCTCCCCTCTGGTAGGCATTACAGAGCACTGTATGCCAAGACCATGTGACACAGAGACATTTTCTTCCCCCAGGCTCTCGCTCTGATGAACTCCTACCAGTCTCAGAGCATCAGGAAAACTTCTTGCAATAACTCTCTACCTCATATGCATAACTAGTGTTTGAAATACATACTCCTTATAATTGCAGTGGACACAGACTTCTATCTTTAGTATATTTATTTTAGGAGGATTTTCGAGCAGGAACAGCCTGTTTAATGTCATACCACAGCATCTTAATCGGATTTAAATCCGGACTTTGACAAGGTCACTCCAAAACTTTATTGTTTTGGAGTCAGATTTATGGAGTCTGAGTCAGTGGGGGGCAGAGAAGAGAGTTCAGTGCATCAGGGAGTGTTCCCCCAGCAACCTATGCCTATAGCAGCATAACTAAAGGCTAGATAGGCCAACCCTAACTATAAACTTTATTAAAAAGGAAGATTTTAAGCCTACTCATAAAATCAGAGAGTGTGTCTGCCTCCCGTACCGAGACTGGAAGATGGTTCCATGGGAGAGGAGCTTGATAGCTGAAAGCTCTGCCTCCCATTCTACTTTTTTAGATTCTTGGGCTCACCAGTAACCCTGCATCCTGGGAGCGTAAGGTTCTGGGTGGGTGATAGGGTACTATGAATTCTTTAAGATAAGATGGTTGGTGCCTGACCATGAATAGCTTTGTAGGTGAGGACAAGGATTTTAAATTCTATTCTGGATGTAACTGGGAGCCAGTGCAGGGAAGCCAGTACAGGGGAAATATGGTCTCTGATATTAGTTCTAGTCAGTACATGCGCTGCTGCTTTTTGGATTAACTGAAGAGTCTTTAAAATCTTATTAGGGCAACCTGAAAATAAGGAATTACAGTAGTCCAGCCTGGAAATAACAAATGCATTAAGTAGTTTTTCTGCATCTTGTTGAGACAGGATGTGCCGGATTTTAGCAACGTTACAGAGGTGAAAGAAGGCCATCCTTGAAATCTGTTTTACATTTGAGTTAAAAGACAGCTCCTGGTCAAAGATAACATCCAGGTTTCTGTCAGTGGTGCTCGAGGCCAAGGTAATGCCATCCAGATTAACTATGTTGTTGGATAATGATTCTCTAATGTGTTTAAGACCAAGCACAATTACTTCAGTTTTGTCAGAGTTTAACAATAAAAAGTTATGAGACATCCAGTTTTTAATGTCCTTAAGACATGTCTGTAGATTAGCAAACTGATGGGTTTCTTCTGGCTTCATTGATAAATATAATTGTGTGTCATCTGCATAGCAGTGAAAATGTATGGATCACTTTCTAATAATATTACCTAAAGGAAGCATGTATTCGGTGAATAGTATTGGTCCAAGCACAGAACCTTGTGGGACTCCGTGACTAACCTTGTCATATCCTGATGATTCATTTGTAACATAAACAAAATTATGTCTATCAGATAAGTAGGACTTAAACCATCTTAAAGCAGATCATTTAATGCCATTTTGGTGTTCCATCCTCTGTACTGGGATGTGATGATGAATAGTGTCAAAAGCTGCGCTAAGATCTAATAAGACCGAGATAAATCCCTCATCAGATAGAGTGTGGAGGTGATTTGTAACTTTTACCAGTGCTGTTTCTGTGCTCTGATGCTTTCTAAAACATGACTGGAAGTCTTCAAGTAGACTATTATACTGAAAAAAGCCACATAGTTGTTTCGCTACTGCTTTCTCTAGAATCTTTGAAAGAAAGGGGAGGTTGGATATTTGTCTATAGTTGGCTAGAAATTCTGGGTCCAAGGGTAGGTTTTTTTTAGCTACTTTAAAAGACTGGGGCACATAACCTGTTACAAGGGATAGATTGATTATATTCAGTAGCAGAGTGCTAACTAAGGGTAAAACGTCTTTCAGCAGCCTAGAAGGTATGGGGTCTAGTATACAGGTTGACGATTTAGATGAAGATAATGTTATCGTTAGTTCATGATGGTCAATTGGATGGAAGCTTTCCAACCACATATCAGGACTAATAACGGCCTCTATAGTTCCTGTTGCTGAACTGGAATCTGTAAAGTGTAGGACATTTTCTCTGATAAGCATAATTTTATAATTGAAGAAGTTCATAAAATCATTACAGGTGAGGGCTCTAGGAATGCATGGTTCAATAGAATGATGGCTCTCAGCTAGGGCTGGGCGATATGACCTACAATTCATATCGCGGTATAAATTGAATCCCTTCACGGAAACGGTATATATCGCGATATAAACTTAAGTGTAAAAATTAGAATGAAGTGTTTCTGAATGGGTTATATAGTCCCTTAGCAAAGCTAAATTGATAAAAAAAAATAAATAAAAAAACAACAAAAAAACAAAACAGATATAATGTAATTTTGAGAACATTTATTGTGCAGATCTCAAAACTCAAAATTAAAACTCAGCACTCTATGGTGCAAAATAGTGCAAACGAACACAAATAATATTGCTGATATTTTAAATAAAAGCAGTACAACAGGCTGTTTTCGATAATGCAAAATAGTGAAAATGTTGTCAGCAACAATTGCATCGGTAAGCACCGGCTGGCCAGTTCCCACTCATCAGTTATGAAATGGATCGTGAGGCTGATATAAGGCTCCATGGTGCGACTCGACCACAAGTCCGTAGTAGTTGCAAAATACTTTAATTCACGGAGGTCTTTTTCAACTTTCTCTCGGAGCTGGCCATACAGTTTGGGTAAGTGTATCGTAATGGCTTTTGTAATGTCAGTCCAATGCTTACTCTTTTTATCATAGGGAGTACTCTTCGAAAAAGCTTGCGCAATAGAGGTCTGCGGTTGCGTAGTAGGGCAAACTTTTTTCTTCCCTCCTGTGTTTGGAGACTGACTGGGCGTTTGAGTCGAGCGCATCCTCTGGCTCTCCTCATACTTGAGGACATGTTTTGTTTTTAGATGGTTGAACAAATTGCTCGTGTTACCTTTGTTTGCAGGCACTGTCACTCGACACATCTTTCAAATGACATTTTTCTGCTCACTATCCGACTTTTTAAATCCGAAACAAGTCCAAATCACTGACGTAGCACCGTTTTTTTTAACCAGCTCCTCCTGCTCCGTGGCCTCTGTGCTTGAAGCCATTGTTACGTTGAGGCAGATACGATGACGTCCTCAACAAGTGTTATCGCGTATTGGTCGGTAGAGTCCAAATCTCTACCGTAGGCCAAATTTATATCATTTATACCGTCTACCTCATATACCGCGCACTCCTACTCTCAGCCAGGCTACAGTGCCTAAAAAGAATCCTGGGCCTATTCTTGTTTTCTTCTATTAACGCTGAATAGTAATCTTTTCTTGCTCAGCGAAGGGCCTTCCTGTATACTTTAAGGTTATCCTGCCAGGCTAGGCATGACTCTTCCAGTTTAGTGGAAGGCCATTTCTTTTCAAGTTTGTGAGTTTTCTGTTTTAACTTGCGAGTACTAAAATTATACCATGGAGCTAGTCTCTTCACTGGTTTTGTTTTCTTTTTAAGTGGGGCAATAGAATCGAGTGAAGCACGCCCGATCAAGCCTGGAGGGGCTAAAATTAAGATATGATTTCTCTGTTATAATGGGATATGGCACTGAAATTATTGCAGAGGGAATCATTTCCTCAAAATTTTCAAGTGTCTTCAGATATGCTTCTGCTATAATAAGTAGTGACTCTTGGTTTATAGTTGATGAGCAGAAATTGAAATGTTAGAAGATAATGATCTGATAAAAGCAGATTTTGCACAGAGACTTTTAAGTCTATAAATGCCATATATCAGAACAAGATCAAAGGTGTGATTAAAACTGTGAGTCGATTGTTGTACACACTGACAGAAGCCAAATGAATCTAACAGTGACAGAAATGCAGTACCAAGGCTGTCGTTATCAAGGTCTACATGGATATTAAAGTCACTTTCAATAATAACTTTATCTCTTTTAAGGACCAGTGCCGAGAGAAACTAAAAATTCAGATAAAAATTCAGTGTTGGGTCCAGGTACTCGATATGCTATAACAAGCATAGTTTTTGACAGAGTTTTCATGGTTGGATTGGAAATGCTAAGAATGTGATATTCAAATGAGCTAAAATTTTCTGGGATTGGGAGGAATGGATTCATTATGACTTACATATCCATCTTGGCACAGCCAAGTTTCAATAAGGCAGAATAAATCAATATTATTTTCTGATGTAAGCTCATTTATTAATACACCTTTAGATGACAGGGATCTGATATTCAAGAGTCCACATTTTAGTCTCTTTACTTTGTAAACTGTGTCTTTAGTGGTGTTGATTTTTGTTAAGTTTCTATGAGAACCTTTTTTATTGGATTTAAAGAATTTATATGGACGGGAGACAGACACAGTCTCTATGGGGTTGTAGGTGGATGCATGTAAGACTACAACTCTGCTTCCTGGCCTCAACTCTAAATGATCAATTTGGCTGACTGATAAATCTGGCCATATTTCTATAAATGAGAGCACCTCCTTCCCAAGTAGGATGGATGCCATCTCTCCTAATTAGATAGTCTTCTCCAGAAAGTTTGCCAATTATCCATGAAACCCATGTCGTGTGCAATGCATTTTTTAAAATTTGATTATAATTTTGACTGGTGTTCTTGCAAACTCAGCCTTTGCCAACTCACTTTCCAGTTCCGCATACAGCTTTGTTTTGTGGGTGCTTCCTTCGAGATTCTCCTGAAACTCGGGGATGCCCAAATCACAACAAAACATTTTGTTTCTTCCACAGACCACTGAACAACTTTCTTCAATGTAGATTTGGTCTCCATCCTTCTTTGTTTGTCTCTTGCCTTCTAGTTTTTGTTTAATGGCAGGCGGCAGCCAACTCTTCAGTTTTTTTCTCCTTCCTGATAATAAGATAGACCTAACAAAGACATCACTAAAACGCCACTGGAGACGTCACAGTCCGCATGGAAGAGCCAATTTTTTTGGCTCCTGTGTGGACGCTCTGACCGGTTAAAAAGTACGTGTGGGAACCAAAACTGGCATGGACCGCTGTCAGTTTTAAAGCGCTAAAAGAGAACTGCAGCTTTCTTTGAAGGAAGTGAAGGAGACATACAAGGAGAAGCTGTAGCAGAAGCTGCAAGAAAACAATATTAGGGAGGTGTGGGCAGGAATGAAAACCATCACAAGCTGTAAAATAAATAACAACAGAGCAGAAGGTGAGACCATGGAGATGGTGAATGAGCGCAATAACTTTTTTTTAATGGTTTTGGCCATCCTCTTTCCTCCACACTCCCACCTTCTGGTACCTCCTCCCCTTACTTGCAGCAGCACCGTGCCTATACTGCTAAAGAATTCTTCCCCTATCCCCTCCTCCCTCCATCACTGGAGACCAGGTTTGGAGTGAACTGAGACTTTAAGCTGGGCTGTACTGATGGTGGCTGAAAGGAAGACTCTAATTAAACTGTTGAACATTCTGGATGAAGCCAGCGATCCTCTTCACAACCTCATCACAAGACAGAGGAGTCTGTTCAGTGAAAGGCTGTTGCTCCCGAAATGCAGCACTGACAGACCGACGAAATCCTTAGTTCCTAGATCCATAAAATTCTTAACTCTACTCACATAGGACGAGGGAGGGGGAGAAGGATGGAGAGAATGGACTCTGAGGCCTGACATTCCATAGCCCTCATTAGTCTGGTAGGCACACACTGAGCACTTAAATTATGGATTTGTCATCACCATTATTTATTCTTATATTCATTTTACAATTATATTCTATTCAATTTAACCATTCCATAACTTTTAGTTTTTGTTTACAACCTTTGCATTTTAAAAAATTAGGACACCCCATTAAATATTCAGTTCTTTATTAACAATTGTTCACATATTGATGTTTAATTTTGTTTTTATCTCTGGAAGAGAAATTGATTTGAATGTAAATGAATTGAATTTTAATTGCAGGTAAACAAGAAAAATTAACCTTTTTTTACTCATTAAACAAAAGATATCAACAAAAATGCGTATTCTAACGGAGGAAAAAGTTAGGACACCCTACCCCCTAATAGCTACTGTTACCCCCTGTGGCTGAAATAACTTCAGTAGCCATCTACCTGTCTCTGACATCAGTCTGACAAAAGTTTCCCCTATCTTCAACGCAGAATTCTTTCAGCTGTAAGATGTTTGAGGGTTTTCTTGCGTGTAGAGCCCGTTTCAAGTCACCCCAGAGCATTTCGATGGGATTAAGATCTGGCCTTTGACTGGGCCATTCCAGGACTCTCCATTTCTTAGTTTTCAGCCAATCCTTGGTGGATTTACTGGTATGTTTTGGGTCATTGTCATGCTGAGGGTCCAGTTCTGCTTCAGCTTTAATTTTTTTTTTTACAGATGTTCTCACATGTTCCTCAAGCACCCTCTGATACACAGTAGAATTCGGGGTGGATTCTATGATGGTGAGCTGGCCAGGTCCTGCTGCAACAAAGCATCCCCAAACCATGACATTTCCACCTCAATGCTTCCCAGTTGGTGTGAGGTTCTTTTCCTGGAATGCTGTATTTGGTTTACGCCAAACATGTCTGTCTCTGTTCTGGTGTCCAAATAATTCAGTTTTAGACTACTTTCTTTAGAAGTCCCGGTCTTTGTCTACATTTTCTCTGGCAAACTTCAGTCTGGCGTTAATGTTTTTCTTGGAGAGCAAAGGTTTCCTCCTTGCACACCTTCCATGAAAGTTAAACT
Organism: Mola mola; assembly: GCA_001698575.1. NCBI lineage: Eukaryota > Metazoa > Chordata > Actinopteri > Tetraodontiformes > Molidae > Mola > Mola mola. The sequence goes on from KV751348.1 coordinate 384,354, forward strand.
TGTGTAGTATCTTTCTGATTATAGAGGCAGGCACCTTCACATCAACAGTAGCAAGAGCCTGCTGTAGGTCCCATGATGACATTTTAGGGCTTTTGGTGACTACTTTTAGAATCTTGCTTTGAAGGGCAGACTTGGGCATGGTAGTTGTTCTGAATGTCCTCCACTTGTAGACTATTTTGCGAGCATGGAATGGCCGATTTCAAATTCTTTTAAGATCTTATTAAATCCCTTACCAGATTCATAAGCTTCTACAATCTTCTTTCTGAAGGCCTCAGACAGCTCTTTCGATCTCACCATGCATTCTCACTTCAACAGCCAGGAGCACACCAAACTAAATGTCTGAGGTTTAAATAGGACAAGCTTCCTTCAAAATGCCTAGTAACGATGTTCTACTCATGTGCAACTGATGTGATACATCTATGTGTGATTTTAGCCATTTTAAGTGGGAATAAATGAGGGGATGTCCTAATTTATTCCTCACCATGAATTACTTTTTCTAAAATTACATTTTACTGAGAGTTTTAAAAAGTCTTTCTTCGGTTTTAATTGTCTAGTTATTTTACTTGAATCTCTCAGTATTGTTAAAATTGATATTAAATATCTACATGTCCAAATATGTCATAATGATAATATCTCGTCTGTCCGATCTGGCAATCTGGTAAAGCATGTAGTGTATAAAGGTGTAGTAATTTTCTGTCGCCAGTAGGTAGTGTAATTTGTCTTCAGGGTGGGACATCCCATCATTACATGAAGTTCCAGGCAAAGTTGAATGATTGAAATTTATGCCCCGCCACGTCCACAACCCTTACCAAAAACTTTTCATCCCTGCCCAAGTTTGAAGTCATTTGGATGAAATCTCTAGGAGGAGTTCGCAAAAATACATGTGCAAATTGCTCAAAATGGCCACAAAATTCAACTTAGCTGAGTTCCTGTTTGATTTAGGCCATGGCACCAAGAAACTTTTTTGCGCGTCTACGTCAGTTCTGCATGTAAACAAACTTTCATACTTGAGCGTGAAAGTAGGAAAAGTGGCTGCCATTAAAGCGGCGTAGACAAGCCGTTTTATTAATGTCCATCAGTCAAATCGTTATCATATGTAAATTTTTGTCAGGACCAATATGTGCGCAAATTTTTAAGCATGGAAAAGCCCTCAAACATGCGATTCCGTTAAAGATAATTACTTCAGTTAAGTACGGGCTTCACACACTATTTTCTCTTGGCAATTCCTGCTTATTCCTTCAGTTTGAAGAGGGTCCTTGAACTCTAATTAAAGCTGCAAGCAGCACTGAATGTGCCCCTGTAGCTACTATGGGCACTATTTAGTGATGGAACCATGACACTGATGGCTTAATAATGGAAAGCTTTTGATAAATTTTCATCATCAGGGTCTCGTCTTTAAGCTGACCAAGTTTGCGTTCACGCAGACAATCCCCCTTGCAGGAATTCACAAAAGTATAATTTATATTAATTGGGGAGAAAATTAAAGATAGCTGACTTCCAGTTGAATTTAGGTCATGGGTCCAAGAGACCTTTTTTACATCTTGGTCTGTTGTATATCTACTCATTTTTGTCCCTTTTTGTAAAAAGGACTGCAGTGAGTTCTACATTGAAAGTTTTTTAAACAAAGCAGTCACCACAGTCCTTTTGATGTAGATATACAAAAATTGCTAGAGATTTTCTGAGTTCAGTCTCTCTATTGAGGGAAGCCGCTGAAGCTAATAATCACAGGACAGAGATTGGGCCATAAGACCCCAGCCAGACATCAAGGCAAACATTAAAAATATGTTTTTTGGCACATTGTCTGACCGATTTTAACCATTCATATATGAAAATGTAAGGGTCTTTTAGGACATTTCTGCTTGTAGTTTTCTTTTTTGTACCTTTTATGCTTTTTGAAATTTTCAATTTTTTCTGCCGAAATTTAGCCATTCATTTTTAATGGACAAATTTTTGTTCCTGTTTTTGTCTTTTTTCAGCTATAATTCAACCTTTCAACTACAATTTTTTTTTTAACTTTTTTAAACATTAAACTTTTTATGAAAAAAGTTTTGTATTGAAGTCAATTAGACCAGCCTTCAGTCACAACCTGTGACATTCTACTGCTTCAGCATACTTTCACTTACTGATGTGATTTAAACTTTGAAAGCTTGACAGCAATGTGGACCATTAAAGTTGTATTCAGCTCAGCAAGATTTTAATTTCACCTACACAAATTATATATCAATCTCTTCAAGTCAGCCATTCACAGGGCGGTCAATTCAACAGTATCACCTACTGTTTTCCTTCACAGATCACTTTTCCGGGAGCTCTCCTGGAAGGTTCTCTCTGTGTTTTAACAGCAGGATTACTATAAAGTATCAGTTAGATTTGAGTAACTGTTGTTGATTTGCAAATTAAAATATAAATTCATCTCTTCTGATTGGTGGATTGACTTTGGTACTTGAACACATTTGAACTGTGACGACCCAACATTTCTGTTATTTCTACATTATTTTGTTTTATTTTGACATTAATTTTGTCAGCGTCGAGTCGTCATATTCTGGCGCCTTGACTACTGGGCGGGGCCATGGGACTCTATATTAAGGCCACATCTCCCGGGTCTGTCGGTCTCCAGGTGAGAGACAGGAGCTTCTTCTCCACCTGTCCGGGCCCAGGTGTGTGCGGTGTGGAGCCGCATTCTGATGAAGTAAAGAACAGGTCCTCCTCGGGTATTGGTTTTTTTTTTGTTTTTTTTTTGTTGCGTTCTGGATTTGGATTTGGCCCCGTGAAACTGTCTCCTCGAGCGTGCGCGAATTCTGTGGGATGAACATCCTGGATGAGCGTTGCTTTGGATGCAATCCGTCGTCACGGTGGACATCGGTGGACCGGATGTCTTCTCGCTTTTGAATCCCAGAGCTTTTCCAGCGAGCCAACATACTCAGTTCCGGTGGCCTGGGTTTGCTGAAACGGACGACCTAGCAGCCATGTTGGACCAACTCTGCCTCGTCTGAGGCGTCGCCGATCTCGTGGTCTTTCTCGGGAGTGGATGCTTATTTGTATGGATGTTTTCCGTGACTTTCACGCTGTCAAACGTTTGGGACAGTGACAGAGACACTACGTGCGCGCATGTGTGGTAGGCTAAGAGCGATGGCCATGCCTAAAGGACAGTGAATTGTGGTAATGTTACCATGTTTTGGGGGTGGTTTGAATATAAACCTTTTTTTGTTTAAGACCTAGGCAAAATTATTGTGATAGTGTAAACTAAACATTTATTTTGAATGCATTTCACATAAAGGATTGAAACTTTTTCCAATTACTCTCCATGCCTGCATTTGCTGACATGCTAAAACGTAACAAAACAATGAGCTATTTTACATGAATTGTGTTGCATTTGTCTGTGTGTCTGCATGTCTGTGTCTGTCACTCACTCCCTGACAAACAGACATAGACACACACACATACACAGAGTCGTATCTCTCTATCTTTGTCGGGCCACTCACTGACATAATGCAATCCATTTCCTCTTACACTTACCTTAACCATCACAACTAAATGCCTAACCCCAATCCTAACCAAAACCTAATTGTGACTCTAACACTAAAACAGTCTTAACCATCAAAAAGTACTTTTAAAATTATGAGGACCGGTCAAAATGTCGTCACAAAGCCAAAATCCACATAAAACGAGTGCCAAGTCAAAAATTAACCACATAATGATAGATTTACATGCACAAAGTGGTCCTTCCTCATTCTAATTCTGTTCCTCTCACTTGCTATGTCATATTTTTGCTTTTTTTCTACTCTATTATTGTGTTACTCTACACTCTCTTCTCTTCCTTTTGTCCTTTCGTCCTGTTTTTCCATCTCCCTTTCTCTTCATTTTGCTTTTCTTCTCCAGCCTCCTCTTTTTCTTTTAGCATGTTCACTGCACTTCTCTTTTCAAATCTTCTGTTCTTCTGCCTCTGTCCTCATTCTGGTTTTTTAACTCTTTAATAACCTTTCAGCACTTTTCAAGGACAGCAGTTCAGCCTATGTTGCTACCAGTTTTACAGTTCAGCTTACGTTTTAGCGTATACCTTTTACATTCCTGCATTTCAGCTATTTCCCTTCGGCATGCAGCATCCATATTTTTGCTAGGAAATGCAAGTTTTCTAGTTATTATTAGTGTTATGTCTAGAACTAAATCACATTTTTGAGGGTTTTCCCATGCTCGAAAACTCATGAAACTTTGCACAGTCATTGGTCCTGGGGAAACTTTATGTTTGGGTAAAGGTTTGGCTTATGGGCGCGACTAAATGATTTGGTCACGCCCCTTAAACAGCTGCCCCTCTTCCTAGTTTCACCGACAAGTATGAAAGTTGATACGAGGTGTGTAGAACTGACCTGAAGGCACAAAAACTCTCTCGGTGCCATGACCTAAATCAAACAAGACACCGGCCATTTTTAGTAATTTGCACAAGTTGTGCTTTTGCAAACTCCTCCTCGAGATTAAGTTGAATTGACTTCAAATTTGGGTTAGGCAATCCTCACAAATCAGGGATGAAAAGTTATCAAGGTCATGAGTAATAGGTGTGGCCATGGCAGGACAGGCGGGTGGACGAATTTCACTCATTTTCCATGAAAAATTTAATTTTTATAACTCCACTCTATGAAGTCTTGTCAGGCTGAAACATCATGTGATGGAAAGGTGTCCTGCCCTGAAGACATCATCATACTTATATTCATTTCAGGGTTACAACGCTACCTTCGAGCGACAGAAAATTAAGAATTTCACACTTTGATAGACTGCTCCATGGTGCTTCAACAGTGTAAGTTAATATGTTTTTTATAAGTGTGTTTTTGAGTCATTACTTTAAATACTGTGATTTGTTGTCAAACGGCTTCCCGTGGCAGTGCGATGAATGAGGATGTTTGAAAATCACTGTTAGGAAAAAATGTTCAGATGAAGCACAGAGTCATCCGGAGTCAACCATCCACGGGTTCGTCCTCATCCGGAACCTATTGATACATTGTCTTAGTTATGGACATTTCAGTCAGTCTCTGTAACAGTCCACAAAGACAAGGGATGCAGCAGCAGCTACAGGTGACTAATATCGCTGCTACCACTGAAAGAGATGATTAAGGAGCTGATGACCACTGCTCCATCGTCCAAACCAGCTCTGCATCATCCTGGTGGAAGGGTCGTCCACACCAGAGTGCTCTGCCAATTCTTCAGACAGCGAGGCGAGTCCTTCTAGGGCCTTGGTGATACTACGATCTGGGGGGGTGTTTTTAGGGATGAAAGTACAACAGAAAGTTCCAAACATTCTACATACACCACCTCTTTCTGCTAGCAGTATATTTAAAGCCATTCTATTCTGCCAGGCCATAAGTGAAGTTGGACCCAACTGTTCTGCTATGCCCTTGACGGCATCTCTTGTATAATTAACAAATCGCTGTTGGTTGTAATAATGTAGTTAATCCAATCAACATTCTTATTTATTGTTGCCCACCAGAAGAGAAAGGATTCAAACCCGGATGCCACCTGGTTCCTAGCTTTGAACTCATTAGGGACACTTCGCGGCACTCCTATACTGTTAATATATGCTCGGTTATCAAAGGAGCCACCTGGGATTGTGGATCGTGTGCCACGTTTAAACTGTGTGGAATTCAACTTTTCATCAAGCAGATGAAATTCACCTGTGGGGAACATGTGGAATGGCATGAGTAGTTGTGTAAGTGCACAGTTACCCTGCTTGTTTTACAAGTTTCATTTTCAGGAGCAAATGATCCATTGAACAGCTGTAAGACACATTGCAGACTTTTAGGGTCAGTTTCATCTGAAAGTTTAAACGGTGCTGTTCCTAGCTGTGGCCCTGGCTTTAGGGCCACAATTAAATTGTCCATTCTGTTTAGCATGTTTGTATACATCATCCATTTTCAGTGTATCCTGTTTCTAATGCTAATTTGTCATCATATGTTAGATTTTTAAAAATATTTTATTATCTGGTTAGACCCTGTCAATTGAGTTGACGGAGTGGGTAATGCTGATACTGCTGATCGTGATGTAATTCGAGGACCTAGATATTGGGTCATTCTTTCCTGTAGGTGCTGTGCATTTGCAGATAGCTTTTTTGGAAGTTGAATTGCTTCAAGTAGGTTAAGTATTAGGTCTTTATAATTCTCTTTTCCTGTTGAAGTCACCATACCTCTATTTTTCCACTGTTGGGCAAAAACGTTTATAGTTAAAAAGGCATTTTGGCTATCTGTATAAATGTTAGCTATCATTATAGTACTATTTTACAGTAGCTACTTTTATCTGTTTCAGGGTCAGTGATGAGTATGGGCACAGACACTTTCTCTTAGTGTACTTTACCATTTGCTGATTTGACAAAATTGTATTTTCTTGACAATTTTGCTTGGGGTACATCATTGAGGTGAATTACAGTCCTAGACGCTCCAGAATTGCATAGAAATGTAACTTCATTTTTCCCAATCATTAGTGTTATTTCAGGTTTTTGTTCGTTTTGTAACATGATTTCTACTTCAGCTAAGTTTAACACATCCTCTTCTTCTGGCTTTTCTGTCACTTTCCCTATTCCTTCTGTTAACCCGATTCTTTAGTTGGAAGCCCAAGAACAAACCGGAGTCTTCGTAAGTCTTCAGATATAATCTTTATTTTCTGGTCACATATAAAGTAAGGCAGCGCTGGGCTCGGAGTGACGGAGCTCTTGCAGGATCTCAGTCAGAGCGAGCCCCGATTGGTGGAAACATTGGACACTTATCTTCTTGGGCTGGGCTCTGCCCCGTACAGAGGTTGGACTTTCACGTAACCGAGTATAATTGGCCAGTTACTCGGACATGGACAGGCCAACCACTGTCCATGCCTTGTCCTTGGAATGTATTATACAACATGTGAGAGTGTTGACTGGACGTGTTTCGCTGACAAGATAAAGAAGTTACGTCTAGCACTTGTTTTCTGCTATGCAGAGCTGATTCCAAAAGTTACGTCTAGCACTTGTTTTTCTGCTATGCAGAGCTGATTCCAAATGGTCAAATTGCTCCATAATTATGAGCTTTACCCTAGATTCAATGCAAGACAGGAACTGTGGCTCAATGGAGAATTACAGGGTAAAACACATTTGGTTAATACACTGAAAAGCATGCTATATTAATAGCCAATTCTAACACTTCGCTCACTTCCCCTCTTTTCTAGTCGTACTTGTCCCTCTTCCGCTGGGCGGTGTTTATCCTTCTTCTGTCTGCAGTCTCTGGCCCAGTGTCCTAGTTTCCCACAGACATAATATCCCTCCCCCCTGTTTGCATCTCCTCTTCCCCCTCTGCCTCTGCTTTTACCTCTACCTCGGCCCCTTCCTCTGTAATCTCTTTCTAGCACAAACACTGCTAATCCTTCTTCACTGAGGACAAAAGTCTGTCCCTTCTTACTCTTCTTTTTGTTTTTAAAATGTTGAACTGCATGCTTGGCATACTCCACTGTAGTAGCCAACCTGTAGGTACGATGATCAACCATATGTTTTGTCACGAAACTGCTAATTTGGGGCAAGCATCCTTTTAAAAAGGTGTTTTTTAATTGCTGTTCATAAGGAGAATCTTGATCTGGATTAGCTGGAGGGTTCAATCCGCTGTGGTTATCAAAAACTTCTTTGTGTCTAGTGATTTATGTCTTCGTCTTCTTTTTGGATACAGCGATTTGTCTCAGTCCAGTTTGCTACTACATTTATGTTTTCTTTGTCCTCTAGGGTGAGGGTCTCAGTTTTCTTTTGTTTTGTCTTGCTTTCTTTTGTTAGCTTCTGCTAGCCACTCCCTAGTCTGAAGCATCTTGTATTTTTCACCTAGTTTTTTTTTCCCCTTTTTTTCTTTTAAGCCTTCTCTATGTCTTTTACAAGTTTTGAGCATGCTTATGGTCCTGATTTACCATTAAATCCAAACTAATCCTGCCATATTTCCAAGTATTTGACATTTTTAGGGTCTTTTTTTGCATAAACTTTGTGTCTCCACTACACTCTGTCTTTTTTTTTATGACAACTGTTTCCCGTTTAATATCCCCTTTTCAGCAGCCAACCAGTTTGTATGACATATACGTTCCGAGCAACTGGTCCAATCTGTAAAGATACTGCTTCTGTTGTCGCCATTAGTTTTCCACAGCCAACAGTTTTGTTGTCACCCTTAGCGTGCCAACTGTTTGTTATCTTTTACTGAGACACTGCTGAATATCTATTCCCAACCTTTTACACAAACACACACACTCAACACATTCATACTCTATCGTGATCCTAGTTCCAAGAACTATTGTTTTTAACGTGCACATGGAGTTATTTATTCCGATAGTCTTCTTACACTGACTATGGCCTATTTTGGTTTAACTTCACAGGTTTATGCAGGTCTTAGTTAACCATTCCTTCTCATGAGTTCCCAGAACTCTCTTCTTACCTTGAGTCCGATGATCTGTGTCTTTGATTTCTACGATCCTGTCACCTTTCCACCTTCCAGTGGTGATTGGCCTCTGAGAAACAGCAATTCAGTTGGAGGTCTTTGGCTAGGAGTCCCACACTCCCCCATGCACGGTTTTAGTCCCGATACTGGATGGTGGAAAGGCTGTTGGGATCTGGCTCGAAGGACCAAGTTGTTAGGAAAAAAAATGTTCAAATGAGGCACAGAGTCATCTGGAGTCAAGGCAAGAGTTTTAATGAACTTGCAGCAAGGAGACAAGTCAGCACGGCAGCGCTGGGTTGTCTGAGGTCTTGCGCTAAAAAATATGGATTTATGTAGCGGAAAAGGGTGGTCCCTATACATGATAAAGGAAAATAAGTCAGATCAGCATCGTCTGCAAGGTCTCACGCTCTTGTCAGCTGAACTGGCCTTGAGGCCTGGACACTACACTGTCTGCATGCTAGTACAGAGTACACTGAGCTCTTTTCTGTTAAGCATAAGATAAGTATACATTTTTCCGACAATGACAACTAAAAATTGCTATAACTCCATTGTCCAGGGTCAAATTAGGGCCAAAGTTTCCAAGATGGTTCAGAGTCCGGCCCTGAAGTTCTGAATCGTGGTTGTGGCAAAATGAGCCCACAGCACCCTCTAAGAAGTTTTGACAAAGCAACCCCCACGGTCCTTTTGACATAAAGTTATGAAAATTGGTAAACATGTGCGCCATCTCAAGACGTCTAATGGAGCCACGACCTAAAGTTAACAGGAAGTCCGCCATTTACAATCAAAACTTAAGTGCTAGTGTTTTTATTGCCTTTTTCTGACCCCATACTTTTACTTTTATACAATACAAAAAAAACCTCTTGCTATAATATTGATGCTGTGGCAGGTTTCACCCATGGAAGAGAAATTTATATGAAAATCAGGTTTGCATTTTCCAATCTGGCTGAAACTTCTCAAAGTTGATAAGATTACTAAGCTAAATAAATGAAGCTGCCAGCATGATGACAAGGGTATAAGTCTTTGTGCTACCTTCTGGAACATGAATTATACTTTATATATTTTTTGCGCAACAGATGTGTTTGAGGGAGTTGAAATTTTCTGTGCATATGCTTTTGGCATGGATACATATCTCATACACAGAAGTCCGTCATTCTATATTTATCAGTATATGAAAAACAATTTCACATCTATGTCTCCAAAACACTTAGTTGAAATACCATGAAATATACCACCAACATTCTCACTTATGTAGATATCAACTCTGTAAACATTGGTTTAGATCGTTTGTAAATACTCTTTAGTCATCTGAAGTTAGGTCCAGAAGTATTTGGACAGCAACACAGTTTTTTGCTTCTATATACCTCCACAATGTATCTGAAATAAAACAGTCAAGATGTGATTAAAGTGCAGACTTTTAGCTTTTAATTAAGAGGTTTTACAAAAATATGTAATTTACAGTTTAGGAATTATAGCCATTTTATACAGAGTACCGACTTTGTTTTAGGGGTTCAAAAGTATTTGGATAAACATAATTATAAATATTATGGTAGTTTTTAATACTCTGAAAATCTTTTGCTGTCAATGACTGCCCAAAGTCTTAAGCACATGGATATTTCCAAGTTTCCACCCTAAAAGATGCTTTGCAAGTTCTTCACTGCAGCCACCTTACTGGTTGTTTTTTGGTCTTTTTGTCTTCAGTTTTGTTTTCAGTAACTGAAAGCTGCTCTTTTGGGTTGAGATCAGGTGACTGACTTGGCCATCAAAGAATATTCAATTTCTTTGCCTTCAAATAGTCCTGTGTCGCTTTTGCAGTATGTTTAGGGTCATTATCCATCTGGACTGTGTAGTACTGTTCTCATTTTGTAGAATTTGGCTGCATGTGAGCACAGCGTATTGCTGTATACACCACAAAATTAATCTTGCGACTGCTGTCAGCAGTCATATTTTAAAGAAACAGCAGTGAGGCTGTTCCTTTGGCAGCCATACATGCCCATGCCCATGACTGTTTCCACCATGTTTGACTTTTGTGGTATTCTTTGGATCATGAGCTGTTCCTTTTCTTTTCCATACTTTTCTCTTCCCATCATTCTGGTACAAGTTTATGTTGGCTGTATCTGTCCAAAGAATTTGATTCCAGAACTTAGGAGGCTTTTTTAGATGTTTTCTGGCAAATTCTATTCTGTACTTCCTCTTCTTGAATGTTAACAGTGGTTTCACTTTGTTGTATACTGTCTGTATTCACATTTTTGAAGGTTTCTCTTGATTGTAGATTTTGCCAATGATATGCTTACCTTCTCAAGAATATTCTTGACCTTTCTCAATAGGGTTTTCTTCAAAAAGGAAAGGATTCTGCCATCATCCTCTTAATTTGTCTTATGTGATCATCCAAACGTTTTGATGTTGCATTCTTTATTTTTAAGAATGTACCAAAGTGTTGATTTGGACACTGCCAATGTTTCTGCTATCTCTCTGGTAGATTTATTTCTTTTTATTTCAGGTAGTTTATAGATCCAAAGTGATAGAAACTCTTGTCATCGTCCAAAAACGTCCGGTCTTATCTGTACTTAACATAGATAGTTTACCAACTTTTACTACAGTATACCTAAGACCATCGGAGTGATGTGTAGATTGTTTTCAGGTTCCTATTACAAAGGGTTGAATTTATATGATTTTTTTCTCACTCAGTCTCAATATTTCTGTGTTTCCTGTGTCTACTTCTGTCTTCAGACTCTCCTACTCCCCCTTTCAGAACCATCTAGTTGTAAGAGAGGAAAGGAGTAAAGTGTCTATGTGAGCATGTGTGTTTGTTTGTGTGTGAATATATGGATTGTCATTAAAACTTTACACAAAAAGAAACCTATTGGTAACATAAGATGTTTGCAGTACTGTACATTAAGACATTTTCTCTCATTTATTACTCCACTCTAGACAGTCTAATCAGTGTAAATACTGTCCCATAGTATTGCACATGTATATGTATATTCTTGCACATGTATATGTATATTTTCTTCACCTGCATATATTGTTTATAGGATTTTGTTTTTGACTATTTGTGTGTATGTGTATGTGTCATCTTGTGTGAGGTGTATTTGTTGTGATTAATGTCTAAATGTTTTAATTGCTGCTGTAACAATGCAATTTCCCCTTGGGGATGAATAAAGTACTCTATCTATCTATCTACAACCACATTTTTACTCTGAGGTTTCTGCCACCTTAAAGGCAGTTTCTTCTTAACACTGTCACTGTTTGCTTGCTTAATTTGGAAATATTGGTTATCAGCAATTTATTAATTAATTTTAAATTAGTTAATCATAACAGTCTACACCCTACTGAACTTACTATACAATGAGTGTAGAAGAAGAAAAAAAACATAATTTGAATATGATTTGACCAATACTGTATTTGTTTAGTCTTCATTTCTTTTCGTCTTATTAAAACCTTAATATTAGTGATAATATCTCTGACATAATACGGTTTTCATTTAGAGAAATGGAAAATTAAAAACTTGTGTGATGATATTCATTTTTTAATTGGGATGTTTAAAATAATGTTATAGTCGTCTGATTTTTCTCTTACACTATTACATAATTACATTATTTTTCTTTTACAGGAAGGAGCTGGAGGGACTGGAAGGTAAGAAACTGGACTGTCATCATGCGTTATTACTGGTATGCACGATTTAATGATATTATTGGACAATACTTATTATATCATTACCTGATCATTTGAATGTGAATGAGTATTTGCCCTTTTTAGTACTTTTTTTATTCTTTTCATTACTGCAACATTGTTAATAGAGTATAACAGCAAAGCATATAAACTGCTCTTTCATAAACATATTTTTCACTTCAACAATTACATTTCCCTCAATTCTTATTTACTCAAAAAACATTAGAATGAGGTGTGATTGGCCTCTAATTAATCAATAGCAAATGCAATTCTCTCATACAGATGAATACATTTTACATTTTAACATGGTGTGAAATGATACACCTTCCCATGAAAATGCAGAAAACCTGAAACATGAAACCCTCAGTAAACAAAGAAAATGACTAACTATTTGAAAGTTATTGTCTCCTATTGGGGTTTTAGATTCCTCACATTTTTTCTTTTTGTAAGTGCTCCTCTTTGTATTATTTAGGCCTGAGCAGCAAGGTGCAGGGACCCAATATTGTACCTTCACCAGAGGTCAAAGGAATCTTTTATTTTTTCTGTGGACATCACTTTCAGTGCCTGAGTCTGAGCCTGAAGGGCAGAACCCTTGCTGACTTTGTGCTGGCTTCTTAGGGGTTCAAGCCCTAAATTGAATTTGTGTCATTTTATTAAGGCCGGAGCAGCGAAAGTGGTGCAAAGACCTTTTAAAATCACTGAAATTATTTTATGGCCAAAGCACTGAATGGACTGCTGATGTCGTCTGTGAGGTGTTTTAGAGCAGTGAGTTTGCTTTATGTTCAAGTTGCACAATTAGAACTTAAGGACTATATGATGCAGTTTGCCCTGGGATGTTTACTGGTGATATTGCTGCTTAAGTGAAACTTATTTCCATCTACAAAACTACACTGGCCAGGTCGAGAAGCAACCAGGAGCCTACTTAATGTAAAGGCTCCTGTCACTACACAGCTGTGGGTTCGATGGGCTGCAGTGCAAATCGCAGACTGTGTACATGAGCAACTTTAGCAAACCCCAAACGCCCCAATCCTCATTGTAACCTAATCACTACACTGCCAGGTTTTGAAATGTACATTAACTGTGGCACCAGGAATAACCAGACCTTAGACAAATGTTATGATAATGTAAAACATGCTTACATAGCCATATGAAAACCACCACTGTCTAATTTTGACCATAACACCATCTACCCTAACCTCACATACAAAGCAGCCTTAAAGAGCAGTAAATCCCTTGTTAAAGCCATCAACTCATTGTTGGATGAACACATAGATGTAGTGAAAGGTTGCATCCTATGCACAGACTGGAATACCCTCTCTGCAGAGCTGAACCTGGACAATGCCACAGGAGTCATCCCATATTCTATAAAATTCTGTATTGACACTGATTCCAAAAAAGATAATAAAAACTAATCTCAACAACAAACCTTACATCTCAAAGGAAGTGAATGGTTGTACAAAGCAGAAAAATCAGGCATTTAAGAACAATGAACGCCTTATGAATTTTAAAAACTGTACAAAAATAGCTGAATGAAAAGCTGGAAGATGCCAAGAAGCACCACAAGGAGACTACAACCTCTGATCCATGACCTCTAAAAATTTTAGGACTCTATGAAAACTAGGGCTACAATGAATCGATAAAATCAATGAAAATAGGTTAGTACCATAGCTGCCAATGAGTTACATCATCAAACTTTTGTTTTGCGTGATTATTATAACGATCAGGGTGTTGAAGAGCGTTACTTATCCAGCACCTATTTTTCTATAGCTGGCAACATAGCCTCCAAGGAGAGGGCAAGATTTGGCCAGGAACATGTAGTGTATTTGCGTCACAATTCAAAGTTCCTGAAGAAAGAGAGTGAGAGATAATGAGCATGTGATTCTGTGACGGTGTGTTTGAGAGAGAGAGAGATTGTCAATTTTACGTAGTTACAGCATTCATTAGTGAGGGTAAGTGTTTCTACTGAAAAAATCTTGTTTATATTTTTTTCATATATTTTTTTCCTTTTTGTCTTAACAGGTTAGTTCCCCTTAAGCAACATAAAGTACATGTGTTTGTATACTAAACTAAGTCTACACACATACCGTACAATAGGCATTTAATTTTTTTTTTGGAAAGCAAAGCCTGTTAACGTTTAGTTTGTGCTTTTTTTTTTATAAACATTTGTAATTTAACATTAATTTTACTGTTAAGTGGATGGTCAAGCCAAATATTTCAATAAAACGATGATGACATGGGGCTTAGGACCCAAAAGCAGGACTCAGAAGCAAACCTGAACGTTCTAACAATTCTAATAAAAAAGGCAAAAATACCATAATTCTAAAAAACAGGGCTCCGATGAGAGGCAAGGAAAAATCAAGCAAAAGCTCTTAGGGTTAGGCTAGATGCTAAATCAAAAACACAAACGGGATCTTATATCAGGCGAGAGCAAACAATACCAGAACGGTTAGGCTTGAGGTTGGGTCAAGGAATCTTGCAGAAGGGGTCATTCACAAGGATCAACACGAGGAATGATTGCTGGAACACTTGCACTAAGCGACGAAGACAATCTTGTGCTGGTTAGATGTAGCGCAGGGTTTTAACACAAAGGGAGTGCAGGTGATTTAGGAAAGCAGGTGCAGAACATTAAGGTAGAGCAGGTAATCAGAAAGAAACACCCCCAATAGAGACGGGGTGTAATTAGGGGGGGACTAAGGGAGGCATGACGTATGGAAATGAAATAGGTATTTTTGATTTTTTTTAATAACTGATTAATTGATTAATCTCAATTATTTAGTAGATTTATCATTTATGAAAATAATCTTCACTTGCAGCCCTAATGAAACCAGTTCAGAAATGCTTACGTAGTGTTGATGAACTGGCTGAAGCTAATGAACTTAACTGTTTCTATTAGCGGTTTGACAATTGTGACCGCTCTGTTGAACTGAACATGGTAGTTGGTGATACTGCTACAGATCAAGTTAGGTCCAATATCTGTCAACAGATATGAGACTTTAAACAAATGTCAATGTCAGCAAGGCCACAGGCCCAGATGGCATCTTCGCTTTATTATTATGAACTTGATGACTTGACTCCTGCCAGGTTCAGACGTCTGCGACATCTGCAGTCGTTTTGGTCAAGGGTAAATTTCAATTTCCTTTTTCATATCATGTGAATGAATGTACTTTTATGAACACATTTTATATGAATATTTATTGTATCAATGTACACTGACAAGTTCATGTCGGTATTCACTCATACATTCATATTATTATCTTTAGGGCCCAACTACCAAAGCTGGTGAAAGGACCTTGAAATTGAAGGATTATTAGGGCGTGAAACTGAACCGTTCAAGGACCCTTTTGAAATTTAAGGAATTATTATTAGAGGCCAAACGCTGAAGTGGTGCAAAGGCCCTATTGGACCTGCAAGAATTATTAGGAACAGCTTATTGAAGGGGGTGAGAGGACCTACTGAAATGTCTTGGATTATTATTTTTAGGGCCCAAGTACAAAAATAAGTGGGAAAATTGATATTGATATTGCTCTGATTCTCTCTTTCTTTCTTTCTTTCCCTGAAAAAATAACATTTACGGGGGCTTTAACATGCACGGTCTTGGCACAAAATTAATTATTCTACCTCGAATTTGGTCAGTTTAAATACAAAAATTGGGAGATTCGTTTCGTTTTGTTTTCTGCCGCTTATCCGGGTCCAGGTCGCGGGGGCAACAGCCTGAGCAGGGAGATCCAGACGCTCCTCTCCCAGGCCACTTCCACTAACTCCTCCGGGGGGACACCAAGACGTTCCCAAGCCAGCCAAGTGATATAATCTCTCCAGCGTGTCCTTGGTCTGCCCCTGGGTCTCCTCCCGGATGGGCCTGCCATAAACACCTCCCCAGAGTGACGTCCAAGAGGCATCCTGACCAGATGCCCGAACCACCTCAACTGGCTCCTCTCAACGCGGAGGAGCAGCGGCTCTACTCTGAGCCTCTCCTGGATGTCCGAGCTCCTCACCCTATCTCTAAGGCTGTGCCCGGCCACCCTGCTAAGGAAGCTCATTTCGGCCGCTTGTATTCACGATCTCATTCTTTTGGTCACTACCCAGAGCTCATGACCATAGGTGAGAATTGGGTCGTAGATTGACCTGTAAATTGAAAGCTTTGCCTTCTGGCTCAGCTCTCTCTTCACCACTGGGAGATAAATTTTATTAAAAGCTTTTTTTTCATTACCTGAAAGGTGTGCCCATGGTGGCATGGCAAATTTTAAGGTCTCATTGTGAAGCAGGAAGCCTTCTTTACTCCAATCTACACGATCCAATCTGCCTAAAGCTTTCGCAGAATGGGTTGGTGTCCCACCCACACACCAATAAACAGTGGCTAATGGCGTGGCTGAATGCCTTGGCCAGCACCCTTAAACTGCAGCTCCTTAGGATACTTTTACCAACATGTATGAAATTATGTAACCATGTAGAACACATCAAGGCACACAAAATTCTCATGATGCCATGACGTAAATCAAACAAGATTGACCATATTGAATTTTGTGGTCAATTTGAGCAATTTACACACTTTTACAAACTGCTCCAGGGTGTTTGACCATATGAGCAAAAATTAGTTCAGGTTAAAGGTAAGACCTTAAGAATGACAAGTTATTAAAAGCTTCCAAGTCCAGTGAGTGCCAGATTTCCTAGGATGGAAAAGAGTCCAGCCCATAATGTTCGACTGTTGTCATTCCCACAGATGGGGAAAGTCCATAGCACCCCTAAGAAAATTCCACATCAA
>KV751348.1:418475-433335 GCA_001698575.1 Mola mola
CCCGTTCCCCAACCCGAAGGCGCAGGGAAGCAACCCTTTCGTCCACGGGGGTAAACTCCTGTCATTGGCTGAGAGCCGGGGAGTTATTAATAAGCCCGCACCTGTTCTCCGCCTCTCACCTGGGACAACTCCAGCATAGAACAGAGTCCAACCCCTCTCAAGAAGACTGGTTCCAGAACCTGAACTGTGCGTTGAGGTTAGGCCGACTATATCTAGCCGGTATCTCTCAACCTCACGCACAAGCTCAGGTTCCTTCCCCATCAGAGAGGTAACATTCCATGTTCCGATAGCCAGCTTCAGCAACCGGGGATCGGACCACCAAAGCCCCTGCCTTTGACTGCCACCCGATCCACATAGCACCGGACCTCTATGGCTCCTCCTGTGGGTGGGGAGGACCCATGTTTCTTTTTCGGGCTGAGCCCGACCGGACCCCATGGAAAAAGGCCTGGCCACCAGGCGCTCGCCTACAGACCCCTTTCCCAGGCCTGGCTCCAGGGCGGGGTCCCAGTATCCCTCCGGGCAGGGTACACAAGTCCTTGTTCTTCACCATCATAGAAGTATTCGAACCGCGCTTTGTCTGGCGCCTCACCTAAGACCAATTTGGCTTGGGTGACCCTACAAGGGGCAAACAGCCCCCGACAACATAGCTCCTAGGATTATTAGGGCACCCAAACCCCTCCACCACGTTAAGGTGGTGGTTCCAGGAGGGGGCTGCCAGGTATGTTAGGAAATATTTTTAAATGTATTCCTGACAAAAGTAGGATCCTGTTATTATCTAGGGGGAGTTAAAAAGATCTTTAATGCTGCTGAAAAGATGCAACAACGTTTTTGATTTAGAGATATTTAAAAGTCTTAATACCCCAATTTGATCATCCAAGAAAAGGTGTTGTTAATTAGTGATGAAGGAAAGACATGGTATGCAGCTATAGATAGATAGATAATTATATTTATTGTATAAGAATAAGGAAATAAGATTTTAAAATATGTCTACATACAAGCATGGGCATAACACCAGTAATACCACTTCTGAGTGCAGTGGATATGAATAGTAATAGTACTACAGGATGTTATTATGTGCAAACCTGCATATAGTTAGTAATGATGTGTCCTTTCCTTGCATGCTGACAGACCATGTCCCAGTTTAGCGTCCCTGCTTTGTCACTGTCTGACTGAACAGTCTTGATGAAGTGCTTATTTACACTTCTTCATATTATAAATTTAAAAAATCCGATAAGGCAATTAGTTTGATGTTTTCAATGTTACAATATTGAGGGTAAACAGATAAAATAATCAGCTTGCATTCAGATGCTGTTGCTGGTTCTCACACAGGATGCTGGCAGCTGGCATGCCGCCATCTCAAATAGTAGGCTTAATCAAGTTTTAACCTTATTTAATGTTAACAAAGAGAAATGAAAAATCATTTATTAAAACACAGCTTATCATGGTGTTTTTGTTAGTGTCCCAAGTTATTAACCAAAAAGCACGTAATAGCCGATAGCCCCTACTTGAGGACATTCCTTACATTCCATAGCCCCTTCAACACATATCACCATCACCATGTCATTAGTGAAATAAAAATAACGCAGAAAAAACACCTATGTGAAACTATGAAATGAAATAGGGTGATTACAGTCCATGTCATTATTCCCAGCTGCTGGGTGAATGCCAGCGCCTATGCACACATATACATTAAAGAGGAGACTCTTTCTTCTTGTTTCTCTGCAAAGTCTCAGACGGGACACTGTCCACTTAACAGTCGCACATAGTTTCACTCTTATGAGGGGTAGAAGAAGAATAAATGCCAATATAGAAATGGAACTGTCAACCTTTATTTTGTATGAATAAAACTGCATACCAGTCCGCATGGCCTGTACAAGTCTGCAACTGCTGGCAGACAAAGCAGGGAGGTAGAGTCATTGTCAGATTTAGGGTTAGGGTTACCCTCATTTTGCACCAATTGTGTTCAGTTAGCTGCAGTAAACTTCCATTATTTATCGTTAAATCTTGTTAGCTAGCTTTGGTAAGCTGCCACAAGCTATAGTTGGGCCCCATTAGCTTCAGTTTTTTTGCCATTAGCATTTTATTTTGTGCACCATGACGTCCCACTCATTTTTTCTGAGCAGTGAGTGCAGTTTGTGTGTGTGCGTGCATGCGTTTCATAATGTTTGTATGTGCATGTGTTATGTGTATGGGTTTCTGCACTCACTCACTGACAGACACAGAGACACGTAAGCACTGTTTCCACCAAGGAGTACGTTTCAGCTGAGTTTGGTACAGTGCACATCTCCATTGTCAAAAGTTGTAAATGGCACCCATAACTAATGAACCATACCATGCCAGTTCTGTCATCCTTCACTTGGTGTACCAACCAGAGCTATACAGTACCATAAACAGGGGGCTAGACCCATTGCAGTCCACCTATTGAAGAACGGAATTGTCACTTTGCTGCAACAGTTAGGCTGTCTTTTTCTTTCCTCCGATCAGAGCCTGTCTACTTTGGCTGATAAACAGCCATATGCCGAAAAGAAACAACATGAAATGCTGGATATTCTCCATTGTTTTCTTTGTCAACTTTATTAGAAGGATCTGCAGTGTCACATTTTTGTGATATCATGCTACTTAAGTAGCTGGCGTGGTCAGGTTACCCTGCCTAACAGGTAATGGTTAGTTTGCCAGTGGAAACACACACCTGTAATGAGTTTGCCATTCCCAAATATGCCAAACCAAACTAAACTGATCAGCACAGCTTGGTTGAAGTGGGATTTTTGTGCCTTTGTTTGAAAAGTGCAGCGTTAAATGGTGTGAATGTAAGTGGCCATGTCACAATTGGTGCCAAGAAACAACAGAAGCAGGGGTTTGGGGCCCAAATGCAGATAGCAATGACACAATGTTTTGATTTAGTAACATTTTATTGGAATAAGGCAAAGTTCACAAGTACAATGGCAGGAAACACCAGGGACTTGTCAAGAAACTCAAACATTAGAAACAGGAATGACCACTATAAAAAAACACAAAGACTAAAGACTATTCAAAGTAAAACAAAACGAACTAGAAACTTATACTTACTTACTTACAAGATATAACACAAATTCATTACATACATAAAAATTCATCTGAATACTGGATACTCAACAATAAATCACAAAGCCAACAAGTACTCAAACAAGATACTCAAAAAAACAGAAAACCATAACAAAAACCCATAATCATGATAGAACACCCCTCCCCAAAAGGCAGATTCCAGATGCCTCTAGTATAATTAAAAATTAAGTCCAAAGTTCAAATTGACTGAGTTGGGTGGAGGGGATCTTGAGAAGGGACTAAAGAGAAATGCCATCAAAACTTTAGATCACGTGTCAAACTGAAGGCCTGTGGGCCAGATCCGGCCCGCCATGATTATTTATGTGGCCCTCTAGAGATTAAAAGGCATATAATTGTCTTAAAAGTAAAGCAGCCGCTCTCCAGCATATAGTGACCTAAAATATATTTTCTACAATGCAGAACACAATCCGTGCAATGAGCGCATCTCGCCACTAGAGTGCAGTGTTCAGTCACTCAAGCGGTTTTTCAGCAAGTGATGAAGTTGACAAATATCTGCGAGTTATACCAAAATGTCCAAGAAGAGAAAAATTGACACTGAAGGTAGAAAATGTAACAAAATTGGGAAATTGAATACCTATTTGTGCTTCAAGGATAAAGACCGGCATGTCTTCTTTGTTACGAAGGTGTTTCAGTGATGAAGGAATACAACTTACGCCGGCACTTCCACACAAAACACAGAGCTAAGTATGCCCCTGTTAGCCTCGAAGAAAATGTCACCTTGCCCAAGAATTAAAAGACAGACTGCAATCCCAGCAGAATATGTTTACAAAAGCCTCTGCCAGAAGTGATGCAGAGGTGAAAGCCAGCTTTATTGTTGCTGAAGAAATCGCCCAAGCTGCAAAGTGTTTTTTGGATGGTGTATTTCTGAAGCACCACATGCTTAAGGTGTGTGAGCAGGTGTGTCCTGACCAAATGCAGGCTTTTAACAACATTTCTTTGACAAGAAACACCATCACAAACCTAGTTAAGGAACTTACTGACAATCTGACAGCACAACTGAACAAAGAGACGCACAGTTACCTGGCATTTTCATTAGCTGTTGATGAAAGTACCTATAATACGGATACAGCACAGTTATCCATTTTCATACGAGGTGTGAAGAACGACTTGACTGTCAGTGAGGAGCTCTTGGATGTAACTGCATTGCATAGCACTTCAACAGGAAGGGACATTTTTGAAGAGGTAGAGAGGTCTGTGAGTAAAAACAATTTACCCTGGGAAAAAGTGGGGCTGACTACCAATGGCACACCTGCAATGTGTGGAGAAAAAACAGGCTTGGTTGGACTGATAAAGGAGAAACTAAACAAAAGTAATTGCCTCACACCTCTGATAACCTATCATTGTGTTATCCACCAAGAGGCTCTATGTGGAAAGGTTCTGGAGCTGGATATACTGGCAACAGTCGTGAAAACCGTTAACTTCATTCGGGTACGTGGCTTGAATCACCGCCAGTTCCAGCTGTTTTTGAGGGAGGTGACGAAGATCGTCGTACCATACAGAAATAAGATGACTGAGTAAGAGCACGGCCATCAAGTGATTTTTTGAGCTTAGAGAAGAAATTGCTCTATTTATTAAAGGAAAAATTAAAGGAAAAGCCATGCCCGAAATATCCGATCCAAACTGGCTGTGTGAATTTGCCATCTTGTGTGACATAACGGAGCATCTCGTCCAGCTGAACCAGAGGCTACAGGGACGCAGACAAGTCATCATACAGATGTCAACCTGATCACTGCTTTCCAACATAAGCTGCACCTGTGGAAATCCCAAATGGAGCAAAAAAAACTTTCCCACTTCCCTGTCTGACAGAGCATCTCAGCCTCATTTCCTGATGCCTTTTCATGCACCCATCTGGCTACCAAAAGATGAGTTTAATCAGCGCTTCTCTGACTACAGAACGCAGCACTCAGGCTTTGGAATCTTCTCCAATCCTTTCACTTCGGACATGTACAGTGCACCCTGTGTCCTTCAAATGGAATTAATAGATATCCAAAGTAATAGTGACCCGACAGCAAAGTTCCAGGATGTTGAAATTCAGGACTTTTACCATCTATTCCCCCCTGCTTTGATGTCACCACTCTGACTTCATGCTGCCTGTGTCCTGTCCATGTTTGGGAGCACTTACCTGTGCAAACAGCTGTTTTTCGGTGATGAACCTAAACAAGACCAAGCACGGAACACACGTCACTGACGACAATCTGTTTTAAGGATTGCTACTGCACAAGACATAAAGCCAGACATTGACGGACTGACCTCTGGAAAACACTGTCAGACATCAGGCCAGGAAACAAATACGTTTCTAAAAAAGAAAAAATTATGATGTATATTACCGTGAATGAGAAATGTATTCTATGTGCACAATTTGATGGCTGGGCTTGCCTTGTCTTTTCTTGTTATTTACAGGACGTGATGTATGGATGAGGATGATGCATGATGCGTGATGCGGTGGTACAGTGAGAAAGGATCGTATTCTGGTACCAGAATAAGCAGCATTATGTCAGTTATTTCACGTGGAACTCAAACTTGAACAGTACAGCTGTTAACTCAGAAAGTCTTAATTGACATTTTGAGTTAATTAAAAGATCTGCTTTGTATGTGTGTCATATTTGGATGTGTTAATACAGTGAGGGCAAGTCAGAGGTGGAACATCTCTGGGAGCTGGGCTTAAGGCTGGGATAGTGCAATTGAAGGTGGAACACCTTCAGGGGTTGGGTTGGAGGCCAGGGTTGAAGGTTGGACACCTCCAGAGTACAGACAGGAGCCAAAGGGAACAGGAGAGGCTGCAGATAGGAAACTGGAGGCTGAGTCTGCAGCACAGACACTGGAGTCTGAAGCTGCAGCAAGCGCTCAGGAGGCAGAGGCTGCAGCTTTGGCCATGAGGAGGGCTGCGGCAGCATGGGAGGGTCTGTAGACTTCTGCTGCGGCAAGGGTTCCAGGGATGGAAGGACCTCAGGGAGTGTGGGCGGACATGTGGGGCAGGAGTCGGCATTTGCTGACTGGACACATTAAGCAAGAGTTGGCCGGGCTGCCAAAAGGGAACCAGGAATCAGAGCAGGCTGGGCTTTGTGGGAGAATGGCCTTTACTAGACAAGAGATGAACAAGAGAGTGTTTTAGACAGAGTGAACAGGGCGTTGCTGCAATGGGAAAACATATTAGAGCATATGATGTATTGCCACTGGGTTTTGTTACTTAGAAAAATGCATGTAGTGTTTACATTTAAAGGGGAGGTTTAATGAAGAAAAAGACTGAATCATAGAATCAGGAAATGAAACCTTGTTTGTATTTGACTCCCATCAGTCAGTCTGTCTGATTGTCTCCATTTGTAGCTGAGGCTCAGGAAGGCTGACCAGCTGTGGAGCACTGGGAAGCACACTGGACCTTGATCAAGCCGGGAGCTAGTAGGCTTGAGGCTAGTTGGATCAGGAGCAGGAAGCTAGCAGGGCTGAGGCTAGCTTGCACAGGATCGTGATCACGCATTGACCAACCAGGGCTGAGCCTAGCCGATAGGGAAACAGGCCTGAAACCCTCCTGAAGACTCCCAGCGACCCTTCATCGGTATTTCGTCAAAAGTCAACTCATCCTCATGAAAGAGGTGGAAAATCCTTGTCATTGCTTTATCATTTTCACTATTATTGTAACTGGGAAAAGGGGGCTTGAAAAATCTCCTAGGTCCATATCTAGTCAGTTCGCACTGTCACTGTTGCCAAGAAAAACTGAAATCAGGGATTTTGGGCCAAAATGCAGATGGAGATGAGGTGGAACGCACAAAGTAATCACAGAAGAAAGAAACACAGGGAGGAAACGTAAACCAAGACAGTACAACAGGAAGAACAGAACCTACAAAATAAAACGAGAAAAACTAGACAACAGATAGCAGGAAAGAACACAAGATAACTTTAATTAGAAACAGAAAACACTAGGAGTGAGCACAGGTAACAAAACAGAGATAAACACTGTGGTCTTGATGAGTTAACTCAAACATTAAAAACATGGGAATGAATACTAGAAAAAATACAAAGACTAAAGACCATTCTAAGTAAAGCATAAAGTGAACTAGAAACTTAAAACCCATCAAGAAATAACTTAATACAAAATCATGACATACATAAAAATTCATCAATATCAAAAAGACACGCAACCAAATGAAAAACTAGTTACTCTAACAATAACTCACGACTGTCATAATCATGACAGTCCGTGCCGTTTTAAGTGCAGTTAATAGAGAGTTCTGATGTGAATTCCATTTTAAACATTTACTGTCCAATATAGAGATCATCTTTTATTAAATGCCAATTTGCATTTTTTGTCAAGAGGTTAATGTTTTGGCAGATTCGGTTTCAGAAGTCGGCATAACAGTTTTTTTTAATGATTTTGTAGTGGTTAAGGAAAAATTTTTATTGCAGTGTAGTATAATTTGATATATTTTTTCAAACTGAGTTTTTTTGTTGAACAGATGTTAGGTCTGAGCTTGATGGGGGATATCGAGGTTGATGGCGATGGTGATGTTGCATTTAGCCTGAATTAATGTTTTAAGTTGCAGATATTTGAGAAACTGTGCGCTCCAGATGCCAAACTCCTGGACTCCAGGTGAGGGAATGAAACTGGTGTGTTATTCTGAAAGACATGCTGTAATTGTATGATTCCTTTCTCTGACAATGTACAGAAATAAAGAAGTTATAGACCGGGCCATTCTAGGTAGGGGTCAATTTAGAAGGTACAAGGGTAGAGTTTTTGACTTTGTGGAATTTCCACTTGGCTCTCAGATTTACTGATATTGTTAATGTTTTAAAACAGGGATGGTGATGGTGAATGGTGGTGGTTTTGTGGATTGGTTGATACATTTCTAAAGTTGCATTACTATATGCAGTCTGTTTAATATCTAGATATTATTTGATTATTAAATCTATATATTATCTGTTTGATGGTATTCATTTGAATGTGCACTGCAGTTGATTTGCAACGTTTGCAAGTCCTCATCGTGTTTTTGGTTACTGTAGAATTGTTAATTTGATTTTAGATGTTTTGTTTTTCCAGTAGAATTTTGCAATGATAGTCTAGTGGGTGTGTGAAGCTCAGGACAGGGAGACGGACGATACACCACATTGGGTTAGTGAGACCGAGACAAAATTAGATTTTCTATACAGACTGCAAAAAAGTGCGAACACAGAAAGACCATATTATACAAGCATGTCCACATTTTCTGGCACCAGTTGAGATATTTGGGCACTAACTATGTCTCCTGTAGTTGAAAAGACACACTCACTTGGAACAGAGGTAGAGGAGATGGAGGGATATATTTTGGCAAGGGGAGACAGCAAAGAATATTGAGAGCGTTTTTTTGCCACATATTCAGAGGGCAGCTGCTGAGGAGGATAGAAGGCTCTGTTCTATAGCTTTTCCCCCTCGATCTGTTGTGATCTTTTGGACCGTTCAGGTTCAGTAGAGAAGGAGTCCCTTAGCAGGTCCTCAAGCGTTTGCTTCTTGGGAGCTCGTTCTGTCACTTCTGCTCAGCTCCTGGAGCCATGGGTAACCGCTTTGGTATACATGGTAGACATATACATTTGTTAATTTTGCATATTTTGGGGCAAAGAAAAGTAGAATGATGGAGTTAGAAATTGACCGCAGGTTGTAGTGTGGAAAAGTATTGTCATAATTCACTGGATAAGCTAAAAAAGTTTCAGGTCTGTGGAATACGGGTGTTTTATTTATTTATCTATTTAAAGTCTGGAGGATGAAATTGATATTTTGTTACAAACCACACTTACTTTAACCAGTTTTCCCCATTAATTATAGTGCAGCCATTTGGCTAATTTGTCTCATATTTCTTAGGAAGCATGTGCACACCATTCCCAGTATTTTTGCCACATTTCTTGTTAGTCGCTCATTCAAGCTCACAGTACTTTCTGCTGTGGCATACTACTATATTGATTTTAATTAGAATTGGGATTATGATAATAGATGTCAAGCAGGACTAAAGCAACAGATCAAGCCATGAACCATGGGTACTTGCGAGATAAGAAAACACAACGACTCCTTGGAAGATGTTGAATTAGTATCATGGGACTTTTTGGGACAACGATTAAAGATTCTTTTACAGTTTACAAACATTATGCTGTGCAGTTTGGCAATGGAAGTAAGGCTTTCCAGTGAAGTGATACGAAATATTTGCTACAAACACAAGTGTTTTTGAGCCAGAGAAGTTGCACTGGTGATCCTCAGATTCCTGTTGAACTCCATTGATGGAATATGGATTTTGACCATACGTGTAACAGCCGTACATTGCGGTGCTCATAAAACGTCTAATTCAATGTTTTCTGCCTGCTTACTCGTCTGTATTACTGAGGGAGAGCACTGCTTCTGTTGCCAAAGTGTGCACACAGCTCTTTGATGAATGAATTTTATTATATTAATACTTAATGCCTGAATCGGGCTTTGGAAAAAAAAAGTGTAAAGCTACAAGCAGCATTAAGCGGGCCTTCACTCCGCCAGTGTTTTCTGACTTTGTTAGAAAACACTCTCTTTGGTACTTTTTTGCAGCCTTTCTTTTAAAGGACTGCTGGGGCTGCTTGGTTGAAATTTCCTAGGGGGTGCAGGGAGTCATTTCGTCCCTGCACGTAATGACTGCAGCCAAATATAGTCTAAACTCCTATTTTGAGAAATTTGGCACTGATTGGAGTTTGTACAGTGGAGTTACAACAAATTCCTGCATTGTGACTGGACCTCAAATTTTTCCATGCCACCATGGGCACACCTCCTAAGTAATCAAAAACTTTCAAAAATTTTTCATTTCCAAGGTCTTGCGTTTAACCTAATTAAGTTTGAGGTCATACAGAAAAAAAATGTGTGTAAATTGCTCAAAATGGCCACAATATTCAATATGTTTCATTTAGGTCATGGCACCAAAAGACTTTTTTGTGGGTCTCTGTCTGTTCTACATGGGTACCAAAGATCAGATCATGTACAGTGGGGTTATAACAAATTTATTTTTCACAGCAAATGACTATATTTCACTATCCTGCCAACGCCACACAGATTAATGAAAACTCAGGATTTTCATCCTTGACCTGTGAGGATTGTCCCATCCAAATTTGGGGCCAATTGGAGGAGGCGTTCACAAAAGTACATCTGTAAATTTTTCAAAATGGTCCCAAAATTCAAAATGGATTTTGAACCCCTATCACAAGCTAATCATCTATGTCGACACACATTGGAATAACAGTTTGATATGATTGAATGACCTCCAACAGAAAGTGGCTGTGACAGACACAAGGATGTCTGACATAATGCTGGTAAAATTGACATTGTGGATAGCACAGACATCAGTGATGCTTAGCCACCACCACGCTGTGTGATGAAAAAAATCCAACCATGTCTTTCATCATGCCTTTGAAGCATATGTTTGAGCAACATGTAAACAAAAATGTAAATTCCAAGCCAGGAACATAACCTGCACCTGGTGTTACTTACAGAGAATTATGGTATTTGAAATTTTCTATATTTATTTGTTTTGGAAATTGTTTTAGATTAAAATGTTTTTATTTTATAGATATTTCCAAAGAATATATTTTTAGTTTCACTTTTTGCAATGTAATTCTTGAAAAAAATAAATGAGACTACTTTGTTAAAAAAAGATACGAGGAAAATATTCATAACTTTTCTTGTCTCATAAAACAATTGTGAGAAAATCGTATCATGAACACAAAATCAGACTTTGAATCATGTCGTAGTTATTGTGAGTTTATCCTTACATCCCTACCACAGACAAATTCAAGCACTGAATCTGCAACCTATTATTTGGCTCCTATTAACCGTAATTTGTTGTGACAAAGAGCTCAGGGACTTAAAGCGTGGTACAAGGATGCCACCTTTGCCTCTCATCGGTTTGTGAAAGTTCTGCTGCTTTGTTAACTACTGTATCATAGTGATTATTTTTTATGTGGGAGGATAAAGAGGCCACAACTTAAATTTCATTGTGCAATGTTACATTGTAAAATGACCTTTGATTCTTGATTGTTAACTTTTGCAAAATGTTTGGATACTAACTGTATATCAAGATATTAAGTATGTCTGTGTGTGGGTTTTTCTAGAGCCACTGGAATCCAATGTGTGTGTTCTGGATCACATGACAGTAACTAATACGTCGGACCAGGAGGCTTTGGATGATTTCCTCAACTCCACTGATAATGGTATCAGTACTGGGTCATCACTGATGACAGGTAAGACCAGATGTTGAATTGGCCTACTACTTGTGTCACAGAATGTCCCCAAAGGTTAAATTAATTCTGTTGGCCATAAAATTGTCACTTTGAGTAAAGCTGCCATTCGAACAATTCGTTGGATTCAAGTCAAATGTGATTCCTAGAACTGACTCACACACACACACACGTTTGCAAACACATGCATCAGTAACTCTAAACCAGCACCATTAATTATGCCACCCAGCAAAAGCATTGCAAAAAGATAAAAAGATTGACAATAATTAAAATACTAATGATAAAATGCTTAAGTACATTCCTGTGATTAACGCTTTAACATCCCCATCTAGCCATTAATACAACTTTTAAAAACTAATTAGGGCCTGAGCAGGAAGCGTGCAAGGACCCTCTTGAAA
The DNA here is from genome assembly GCA_001698575.1 of Mola mola. Lineage (NCBI taxonomy): Eukaryota > Metazoa > Chordata > Actinopteri > Tetraodontiformes > Molidae > Mola > Mola mola. The sequence goes on from KV751348.1 coordinate 430,187, forward strand.
CTGAAGGAATTATTATTACTATTATTATGGTCCAAGCAGGAAGAGTGCAAGGACCCTCTTGACACTGATGTAATTACTATTATTTGTCCAAAAGAATCACATTTTTGAGGGATTTCCGATGCTCCAAAATTCATGAAACGTTGCACACATATCAGTTCTAGCAAAAAAGTACGTATTTCAGAATCAGTCACACCCCTTATACAGCAGGCCACTTTCACCAACATGTATGAAAGCTTGTATTTGTTTTACATAAAACATGCCTAGACACACAAAATAGTCTGTTGGTTCCATGACCTAAATCAAACAGGAATTCGTCCATCCTGAGCAATTTGCACACGTTGTACTTTTGCCAACTCCACCTTGACATTTAATCCAATTGACTTCAAATTTGGGCTGGACAATCCTCACATGTCAGGGATGAAAAGTTTTCAAAATCATGAGTTGGCCTTGGTGACAGGACTGCGAATTTCAGTCATTCTCCGAGATTGTCCTAACTCTGCTGTACATGGTCAGACCTGCCTGAAACTTGTTGGATAAGTGCCCCAACCTGAACACATCCGTATTCCAATATTCAGTTTAAGTGACAATGCCACCTACTGGCAGCAAAACATGGCCATGCCTAATACTTGCATGAACTCCTCTTTAGTGATTTCTCAGAATGACCTCAAAATAAGTCAGAAGAGACAAGACCCTGCTAATAAAAAGTTAACAAAATCTTTGTTATAACTTGAAAGGTGCCTCCATGGCGGTGCGACAACTGGCAGTGTTTCAAAATAACAACAAAATTGCTAAATCTCTAGTCTAATCGGTGCCAAATATCCCACGATGGTTAAGTGTCCATCCTAAAAGGTAAGGCGTCACTTCCATGGGCATGACAAAATGACTCCACAGCACTTTTTAGAAAATATCAGCAAAGGAGCCCCCACAGTTCGTTTGACATAGAGCTACAAAAATTGCTAGACATTTGCACCATCCCAAGATGCACAAAAAAAGGCCACCATTTTAAATCAAATCAATTTTTTTGTTGATGTTGTCATTTCTTGGCCTAATACTTTAACAATCTCCTCCAATGGGGTTTGTCCAAATGGCCTCAAACTTGGTCAGGTTAAAGACAATACCTTGGTGATGAAAAGTTACTAAAAACTTGTTTGGTCTTCAGCATGAAATAGAAAAGTACATGTAAATCAGCTTTGCTTAATCCAAGGTTATTCAAACTTCTCAATATTAACAAAATTACTATATTGAAGGAATAAAGATGCCAAACAGCAGTAAAAGCCATTGCACCACCTACTGGGTGCAGAAAGTACACGTTACATATTTTTTGGCCCAATTTCAAAAAATGATATTAAATCACAAGTTTGTCTTAGGAAGCTGAACTTTTCTGTGTGCATACTGTTGACAATGAAAAACATGTCATACATTGTAAAATATAGTCCTTTTAGAACTCTGTCACTCGATATTTATTAACATAAAAAATGATTTCATATCTATATCTGAAAAACACATTGTTCAAATGCCATGAAACATACAACAAAGATTCCTTCCTATGTAGGTATGAAGTCTCTAAACACTAGTCCAAATCGGCCAAACGGTTCATAAATTATCTGTCGTAAATGTTAAACGTTGTTTATATTTTATCTACTTTCCATAGATTTTTTTTTTTAGATTTCTTTCACAAGTGGTTGAATCTATACGATTTACCTCTATTTCTTTGAGAAACAGAGAAACAGGTTGCTTTTGGTACTTTGTCCTCTCATTTCCAACTTTCCCCTTCCTCTTGCAGAACCATGAGGCTATGGGGGGGGTGTTTATGTGTGTGTGTGTGTGTGTGTGTGTGACAGAGATTGAGACTGAATGAGTGCCTGTGTGAAACATCTTTTAACACATTGCCAAAAAAAAACTATTGTAATGGGGGCCTACATTTTTTCACTGGACCTTTTAATTTAAACTTTGTCTTCCTCAAATGTCATGCACATTAACTTTTGTGTGACTCCATCCACTTTGAATGTGATCTTCAAAGATGATGCTTTATTCTGTAGATGATGAACTTTCATCTACCTCCTTTGACATAATGAATCGTCCTAATGAACCTGACAGAACCTGAAGTTTCCCAAAAATTAGAGAACATCTATTTACACAAGGTGGCCAAAAATTTGATACATTAGAATGATAAGTAGATGCTTCAGTCACAAAAATGTTAAGATAGATGGCAGCATTCAACCAATTAAAACACTGAAGACCTCCTAATACAAGGCTCAATCTTACAATAACAAAAGTAGATCTTAAATCCATTCTAGTAGATCCTCAGAGCTGTGAAAGTCAACCCTTTGATCCCTTTTTCCTTTTGTGTGTATCTAGACTTAAAAGGACACTTTTCCTTGTTGGAATTTCTTTGTTTTATATCCGGATTTATTTTCCTTTGTTATTCATATTATTGTTTTCTCTTGAACATGTATAATCGGTTGTACATCTTGACAATTAAGTAATTGGTTGAGTAGTGAAGTGTATCTCCTCATTGCTTTACTCTCTTTCATTGGATACCAGGATTTCAGGATTGCAGTATTCATACCTTTGGAAAAGACATAGCGGCTTAGTAGGTTAGATTAAAGCAAAGGGTGTTCTATGAAGGGCTAAGCAAACTGACACAATGTAAATTTAAACATAAAACTTTGTTAACAAAAAAGCTGTAATTTATGCTATTCAGGGTTAGGCAATTTTTAAACATGGGATAAAGCAGGTAAATTGCTAGCCAAATATATTAAACAAAAACAGTCTAAATCAACAATTGCAGCAATACAAACTCCAGATGGTGAACTAAAGACCAAAACCTAAACACATAAATAAGTCATCTAAAGATTTTTATAAGAAGCTTTATACATCAGAGTGCTTAACTATTGAGGAAGAGAATACATTTACCCAAATTAATTCAGACTCAAAAAGAAGCTCTTGATACCCCAGTTACATGAGAAGAGATACTGGAAGCAATAAAAGCTCTACCAACAGGAAAAACCCTGGGGCAAGATGGCCTTACAGCAGTTTTTTAAATCTTCCTCAGAAGTCCTATTTCCACTGGAACAAATAATGATCAGAAACCTTTAATAAGGGCAGCTTGCATACTCATTGGAACAGGCCATTATAACCCTTACGTA
>KV751348.1:433988-456762 GCA_001698575.1 Mola mola
AATATAATTACCTTCTACAATACTGATGTGTATTCCTGCAAACTGGGAAACGTCCAGGGATGTATTTAGAAACAAATAAAGCTTCAGGATGTAATAAACATTTGATTAATGATTTATATCCCAGAGTCTATGATATAAATCATTAATCAAATGTTTATTAAATGTGTTAATTTCTAAACTACTAAATGCCTTTTTAATGACATACTCATCTTCAGGACAAGGAATTGTAAAAACACTCAGCAAGAGATAAAATATCTGTTGCTAAAGATGACTTCTTGACATATTCATTACTTCTGCACCTCACACCACTGTTTCAAATAAATATGTGATTGCATTTATAGACCAGTACATATAAAATCACATCCCATAAAAATAGCTGGCCTAAAATCCTAAATGTAAATAAGTTACAGTGGATATTGATTGTAATTTAGTATTTCTACTTCAATAAAAAAACACAGATGTCTTCAACAGGGGGTCCCCCGGAGGTACTGCAGGGAGGTTGTGAAATTTTGGGTTGATTAGACCATTTTTAAAATTTTTTTCCTACAATTTTTTTTTCCACAAATTTAAAATTCTTTAAATACACATTAACATGAATCCAACATATCGTAACAACTGGATCAATGGAGTTAGAAATTGTTGTATTTCACTCAGAAATGCACATATTCAGCGACACACAGGAGTTCTCTCAAACTTTGGACTAGTTCACCCACAGCATGAGGGTAGCCTGGACCTGTCTCTCCAAAAATTCTGCACACAGAGGAGGACCTGCCCCTATCGCTGCTGTGCCAATCACAAGGTCGCATATTACATGGTGGCTCTGTCAGGTTCACTGTGTTTGGCAAAGAGCCTATTCAGTCCCCAGCTGACTAAAATGCTGCACCTCCTATTCTCAACAGCCAACTACTGAGGCCAGTATATTGTTATGCCAAGTGTATGGAAATCTTTATGAGCCAAAATGGGTCGTTTTGTAACTCGACCAAAAACCTCCACAAGCACGAGAGATACCCTCCACCTCAGAAACCACCAGTGAAAATGCAAGTAACGAATGGCACCTGCTGCTGATGTAGCAGCTGATAAGCGTAAGTGCAAACGAGAGAAGACTCGAGAATATACTGATAAATATCTGAAGTTTGGATTTACCTTCAAGGAGAGGGATGGCATTGAATTTCCAATGTGTGTCTTTTGCTCTACTGTGCTGTCAAACGAAGCCATCAAACTTGCAGCGTCACTTGGAGACGTCCCACAACAACTTTAAAGCCAATCGTTGAATACTTCCAAACTAGTGTTAAATCCCTCTAAGGTCAACAGACATTGATGAGAAAATCAGCCAAAGTTGGTGACCTAGCTATGAAATGCTCTTATCAAGTTGCTCTTTGGATTGCCCAGAACAAACAGCCATACATACATGGTTTTTACATGCTACTAAGCCCAGTTTAATATAAAACACAATTTTATACAAAATGATATAAAGAAATTTTATACAAAAGTATACAAAAGTTTGGGGGGTCGTTTGCCTGAAAAACATTGAAGACCCCTGGTCTTACTTAGACCAGGTGTGAACCATACTTCAAAAGTGGATGTAACGATTCATTGCAGTCACGCTTTGGATCAATTCTGGATTCTTTCTTTGTGTTTTTTTTCTTGATTTTTTTTTTTTTTTTTTTTTTCAATTTTTTTTTTTTTTTTTTTTTTTTTTTCAATATGAGATTCAAGTCAAATTATGAATTAAAGATAATCCTTGTATTATTTGTTCTTCTTCCTCTTTTGACTTTACCTAGGTATTTCCTCTGCAATTTCTTCTCTCACATCAACTATCTGCATGTCCTCCCTCACCACATCCATGAATCTTCTCTTTGGTCTTCCTCTTTTCCTCCTGCTTGGTAGCTCCATGTTGAGTATCGTTCTACTAATATATCTGCTGTCCCTTCTCCTCACATGTCCAAACCATCTCAATCTGGCCTCTCTAACTTTGTCTCCAAAAACGTCCAACCTGTGCTGTCCCTCTGATGTGCTCATTCCTAATCCTGTCGATCCTAGACGCTCCCATAAAGGATCTCAACATCTTTAACCCCTCCTAATAACCTCCAGTTCTGCCTCCTGTCTTTTGGTCAGTGCCACAGTCTCCTAGCCATACAACATTGCTGGTATCACTACCCTCTTGTAAACCTTTCCCTTCACTTTTGCTGCTACTCTTTTGTCACAGATTACTCCCGGCACGTTTCTCCATCCGCTTCACCCTGCCTGCCTCCCTATTCTGAGAAACAAACTTTAACAACAAATTAATTTTTCTCATCTCTTCTTTATTAAATTTAAATGGTGATGTGGGGAGGTTAGACATGTTTCCCTTTTAATGTAAATGAGAAAATAACCCCAAAAAATTAACTCCTGGCAGTTACATGCCTCTGCAAGGCATATAGAGCGGTTAGTGAAATTATGGTGTTGGTAGTAGAAGAGCAGGGGTGTTTTTTGTATTAGATTGTTATGTAAAAATGTAATTTTTTTCAAAGCTTTAGATACATGTTTTTAAATGAACTCTGGATTACAGAGCTATTTAAATCTATAGCCCATTTTGCACTGCCTTCTCCGGGCACCTTTTGTATGATTTTCCCCCTTTCACCGTCTGTATAAAAGGTACCAAGGTGGTTAGGGGCATCAGTTTCGATGAGCCTCTATTTTTCTGCCAGAGTCAGTATCAAAGCCGCATCAGAGGAGGGCCGGCTGGCCCAATCAAGGGCGGGGTGTTATGATGAAGCACAAGCACAACAACTGGTTTGCTCGCCTGCGAGTGACCTGAAAAACAAACTCTGACTAAATCTTCTCGGGGCTGGGGGAGGAAAATAATATATGTTCTCTATGTTGTAAATCAATGACGATCAATGATAGTATTACAATAACCTTCCTCCCTTGGAGAATTCAATGTACCGTTTTAGGATCCATTTATTGTGTTAATGCACCATTGTTAGAATCATTCAGATATAATATTGTCTCTTTTACAGACCTTGGACCCTCCTTTTGTGAATCTTTGAGATGCCAAATGGACCAAACACCACCTACAAACAACCAGCTGTGCAACTATGATGCAGCATTGGATCAAGCAGAAAAAGCAGTCAGTGAAGAAGGTGATGAGCTGCTGATACAATCAAATGAGGAGGACATTCAACCATTGGCTGACAGGGAGGATATTGGCATAGATGGAGTCTCCGGTGAATGTGATTCTACAGGCGACCTGCCCTGTAAGCAACCTAGCAAACTTGTAAATTGAGTACTGCTTAAACATTTACCAGATGGATATTTCAGATTCATAACTGTTTCAGAAACCATCTGCTTTGAAATGACATGCTACTGTCACTTGCCATTATGACTAATACTAGAGGGGATACTTTTGCTGTAGATGTCTTAGAGTTAGTAATGTTAACCAATTAAGTCACTGTTGATTCTCCATTTACGTCAAAAGAAACTGATTAGGTCTTAAGACATCAAAACATTTTATTGATCTGTTTATAATACTATGAGACAGATTTTTCAATCTTTGTTGATTTTTGCAGAAGATTTTATGTGTATCTCTAAAGGAATCAGCTATTTTTGACTTCCAGGTTAACAGTAGAATACTTGCTACATTCAACCATAATTAGTGTAAGCATTGAAAAATCTTTTAAACTATTGAATGACATGTACATTTATAGTGTGTGATGAAAAAACAAAATAACTGATCCTTTAACATTGTAATTATACCAAATAGTTTTTGTGCTGGCTTTAAAAAAAAAAACTTTTCCTTTTTTTTTCCACTCATAATATTCAGGTTCTGAGTATGAAGACACTTTTACTGCAAATAAAATATTTCTTTCTGTCTTTATTTTAGACGAGCAGCTAAGATTGTTTTCACACTGAATAGTTCATTTCTTTTGTAAGCGCCAGTGCCAGTTGGATATATTATTTAAATTACAGAATTTAATTAGACGGTTAGACGAGTAACAAAGAAAAGGTAATTTCTCCTGAAACCTATATATTGGAACAACAGCAGTTTATTTCCCGCTTGCCTTAATCTGGAAGGGATATCAGCAAATTTTAGCAGATGGTGCATATGATTATATGGTCAGACAACGTGCACTGAATAATTTAATAATTTGTGCATTTCTTTGAAAAACAAAATATTGTTGTGGTTGTCATACCAAATAAATTCGTCTTAAATATCAGATCTACCACTTTCTGAAGTGCGTTGTGTGTTTTTAAGTAGCTTCTTATGTTCAGACAACGCTGCATAAAACTGGTTAAATCCATTCTGGTTCATTATGGCACTGAGGATTTTAGACACGTAGATAGTACACCTGCAGTGACTGGTGTGGATGAGGTTTACACCAGTGATGATCAACTGCAGTGTTCACTTGCAAGCGGTTTGAGACAACCAGAGTTGAATTGTTTGCTTCACAGAGGTCTCAGCCTGTGTCCAAGCAACCCAAACGAATAGTACCAGGATGTACATAATCCAGGGGTTGGTTCAACTGGACTAAACAAGGCTGGTGTGAATTTGACCTAAAACAGACCATGAGAAGTTGGAAGTTGTAGTAATTCCATTGTATATGGTCAAGTCTGGGTGAAAATTCACATGCGTGATAATAGTCTGTGCTTTAACTTGTTTCTGTGACAATTTTTAATGATAGCCATCACAGCACTTTCTGGTAAAAGAAAATCACAGATTTTACACTTTGTACTATTCCTAGTTGCTTTAGCAGAATAAGCTGAAATTTTCAGCCTAAAATGTTGATTCATTGATTTTGATATAAGCCTTTGTTCTTGAGCCATTTAACCTCAGGTCCATAAAACTCCTGCAATCCCATGTTCCTATGTAAATTCGTGCCCTGCTATCTCCTGCTTCTGTGTCAACTGACCACCAGCCTGCTAGTCTCATATAAATTCTTCCTCTAGAGTCAACTAGCCTCAGGTCCACTAGCCTCTTGGAATCCCCATCTCCTGTGTTGGCTAGTCTCTCACCTATCATCAAATTAAATAGTCTAAGGCCTGTTAGGCCTGTCCTTGCCTAATCCTATTCTATCGTCAATAAATCTGCCAGTTACCTCCCTGCTGCCCTCAGTTCCTGAGCCACTATTTTCCAATTCACCATTTTTTGGGACACGGCTTGCTATTTGGAGGTCTACAAGGAGGAGAAGAGGCCTCAGACAACATCCTACTCCTAATGACCCCGAGCTTACATTTCTCAGGGCCCTATAATTGGTCAGCCTCTCTGAATCTCAGCTGTCCAGAGGCCCGGAACCCCTCATCTCTGATTCCTGCTCCATGTGCCTGGTTGGCAGTCTGGCCCAGTCCAGCTCCACTTGTCTGGTCAGTGTCCAGGCTGAGTCCAGCTTCTCGTGTCTGGTCAGCAACTTCTGCTCCTGTGCTGCAGATGCCCACACTCCCTGAGGTTCTGCCATCCCTGGGACCCTGGCTGCAGCAACAGTCTCCAGAGCCTCCAGTGATGCTGCGTTGGTCTCAAGACCCTCCATTGTTGCTGCGGCCCTCTTTAGGACCAAAGCTGTGGTCTGTCTCCAGTGTCCTCGCTGCAGCAGCTGTAACCAGTGTTGCTGTATCAAAATCCATACCCTCCAGTGTTTCCGTAGCGTTCTTCAGGACTTTTCTTGCTGAGGCTTCAACTGATACCTACTGATTCCTCACTGTGGCCTCACCCTTTGCATCCTGACTCCTAGCTGCAGGATCTCCTGGTCTCTCTGGCTTTTGGCTGTCTTCGGAAGCAGTTTTAACCTTCGATGCCACCGTCCAACTCCGGGATCTGGAGGTCTTTCGCCTTCGACACCAACTTCCAGCTCTGTCCCAAGAAGAGTTCCACCTTAAATGCTGCCCTACATCCCATTCCCGGAGGTATTCTGCCTTAGATGCCAGCCTTCAAAGGGGGTTCTGCGTTGGACACTGTTCCTTGGGCTGTCCGCCTGAGGGTTTTAGCTCCGCCTGATTCCTGCACTTGAGCAGACCGCCTGACAGCAGTACAGGATTCCCCCAGGCGGTCTGCCTAAGGTGTCCTGTCTGGCCTCTTTCCTGTCCTCTGGTTTTTAGTGAGGGGATTCATACAAATGACTTTAAAATTTGTCAACTTACATTAGACATGAAAAATATAAAAAGTTGTTCAATGTCTTAACATATATTGAAAGATGTTGCATTGCAATGCCTAAATTTTTTATGCTGCATCAGTTACAGTTCTAGCGCTACCTCGTTTTACAGTGTGGCTGTGGCTGACAACGTTAACAATAAATGATCTTCATATTATTAATAAACCTGCATCACATGTTAAGTGTACATGGCAAAATTAAGCACTCTTATGTATGCCACTGTATTTTAACTTTGGTGTTAATGGTGGTACTTGTAGAGCTCAATATTTTCTCAGGAGGTACACATTATAAATTTGAGAACCACTGTTCTCAGGAAATTAAATTTTCTATGCACTCTCTGTTGATGAGGACACATAATTCATGCACTGCAACCTGTGGTCTATTCAGATGTCTGTGAGAGTAGGAGTGTGGCCGAAAATTTGGTAACCTGTTTTCTATTTCTCTCTTTCCAAATCAAACAGATGTGGGGGGAAAAAAAATCAGTCTGTGGCTCTAAATTTGTCATAATATTCAACATAATATCACTTTACCTCTGACATGCTTTGATCAAATATTATGAACCTTAGCAGGGGCATACTTTATTAATTATTTATTAAGCCCATAAAATTTTGTTTGGATCAGTCAAACTGTACTGTGTGTGAAACCTATTTTTATTTAATTTTATTTTTATAGGTAGTCCACCAAAATTTTCCACAATAAACTTTTTGGAACTTTCAGAGTTGTTATGGGATTTTATAACATACAATATGAAAAGGTGGGTGGCTTGAAGTTTCTAATGTAATTATACCATCTTTAAAATTTCCAATAAAACTTATAAATTTATAAAGCTTGTAAAAATATTCACACAGGTATGATTGAGCTAATTGATAGTTTCTTAGGATATCAAAGTGTTGGTGTTAGTGGCAATGGCTCAGGTGTAGAGCAGTTTCGTGACCCATGCAGTCATGTCAAAATATCCTTGGGCATGACACTGAACCCACATTGGTCCTGGTGTTGCTCCACGTATGTTAATTGGTTTTCGCTCCCAACTTTGATGATACTACACTTAAGTACACCCATGTATGAATGGGTGAATGTGACAAACATAAAACATTTTAACGAGTCATGTCAGAAAGGTGCTATATTTAAATGCAAGTCCATTTACCATTTACATGCATGGTTTAAAAGTTGGTGGAACAAACATAAACTGTACAAATATATAAAGAAAGAACAAAGCAATAATAAGATTTCAATATCCTCCTCAAAATCTTTTTTGAAATTCAGTTAGTTAATAGACACTGGCTCAAAATTTAAAAAAAAATGAAAAATCAGTTTAAAATCTTAACATGTATCCATGCAATGCATTCATTTCCAATTTGCAGTTAGGCTGTGCATGTGAAATGGACCTTCTGGCCCTGACTGAGATACAATTATTTATTTTGTGCCTCTATCCCTGTGCTCTGGAGTCATATAGCATGGCAAGATTTGCTATGAATAAACTGGCAACTTGTCCAGGGTTACCCCGCCTTCGCCCGAAGATGCTGAGATAGGCTCCCCTAACAGGATAAGCGGTAGAAAATGGATGGATGGTTAGAAACCTTTATATAACCCAGAGGACATCACTAAATTTGTGTAATTAAACCTTTAAGATACATAATAAACCCCCAAATCCTTCGCAAATATCAATATCTTAGTTATTGGACTCACTTAATAACAAAGAAGAGTGGATGCACATTGGCATAATATAATGAATTATTCCCCATAAGCCCTTACTAAGGTATTTCTTTTCAGTTTTTAATCATAAGTTTAGAATTTTATTTTTATGTCTTATCTGCATGTATGATTTAAGTGCTATAATTTGTATTTGGTGTATAATTTGGCTGTTATGGCTAGTGTGCATCATTTCATGTTCAAATAAAGTTTTATTTTAAAACAAACAAAAAATAGATTTCATTATACTCAAGTTGCTGGGAGACTACACAATAACAGCTAGATATGTAACCAAAGATTGAAAAATGGTATTCATACAAAAATTGCAATATTAATTTGATTGTTGCAGCTGTGGACTGAAACTCTTCACTGATATGCCATTCCAGCAAATCTTTTCAGACTTTTATCTATTTAATTTTGTTTTATGTCATAGGATATGTGATGTTTCACTTTATAATATTCTGTCATCTTTTTTCCTCTGTAAAGAACTTAACTTGTCTCTGAAGTGTGGAGCACAAATACCTGTACCTTCCTTTGCCATCCATCCATCCATTTTCTACCACTTATCCTGCTGAGGGGGGGGGGCTGGAGACTATCTCAGCATCTTCGGGCGAAGGCAGGGTACATCCTGGACAAGTCGCCAGTTCATCACAGGGCTAACATGTAGAGACAAACAACCATCCACACTCACATCACACCTACGGGCAATTTAGAGTGACCAATTAACCTAACCCCCAATTGCATGTTTTTGGACTTTGGGAGAACGCTGGAGTACCCAGAAACCCACGCAGACACAGGGAGAACATGCAAACTCCACGACCCGGAAATCGGACCTTCTTGCTTTAAGGCAACAATGCTAACCATTGCACCACTGTGCCGCCCCCAATAAAATATACATATTTATGGAATTTGAATTCTATTGGAAGACAGCTAAATCTATGTGTAGGAAATGACTGTGTGTCTGAGTGACACTGTGATGTATTAGCTGGATAGTAATTTGTGATTCTGGCTTGCCTGGGACTCAGGTCCGTTGGAGTCCAACAAGTGTGACCAATTAACCTAACCCCCAGTTTGCATGTTTTGGACTGTGGGAGGAAGCCGGAGTACCCGGAGAGAACCCACGCAGGCACAGGGAGAACATGCAAACTCCACACAGAAATGCCCTGACCCGGGAATCGAACCCAGGACTTTCTTGCTGTGAGGCGACAGCGCTAACCACTGCACCCCCCTCACCAGTTTATTATTAAATGAGCTTTCAGGCAAGTGGACTGTGTGACTGTATTATCAGTAGTCTAGATACTATCAGAAGTATGTAACACTACAGTGCTTTTAGGTTGATATATAACCCAATTGGGTTAGGTGTGTATGTGTGTGTGTGTGTGTGTGTGTGTGTGTGTGTGTATACACTACTAACCTAGAAACCCTTGACATGGCAAGACAAAAATAGAATATACAAATATCTCCCACAGTGGTAGCCTACGATGAAATGTAAACTTTACTGTCATGGTATTTCTCAAATTATATAAATATGCACGTATGTTTGGATGGGGTACCAAGATGGCACCGTGCCAGCAGCAGCTCCTGGTGACTCGTTCACTAGTGTGGTTTTTGCTGTGTCTTTTGTGTTGTTTTCCTTCTTGCCTTTTGCACTACACAGTGTACCTGGAATACAACAAACCCCGGGTCCCGCTTCAACGTTTTTCCCGGCACCCATGTCGCCGCTTACAAGGGGCCAGAACCACAATATCGCCCGCATTGTTTACACGTGGGATCAGCTGATCGCCCTGAGGCAGTCGGCTCTCACTGCCGGAGAGAAGCCGTCTATCCCCGGGGTGATTAGGAGGCGACGCCATAGCTGCACAGCAGGGGCTAAAGTCAGGATTAAGAAGAGGAGGTTTAAGCCCTGTATCCCTGCAGTCATCGTGGGAAATGTGAGATCGCTGGCAAATAAGATGGACGAACTGGAGGCGCTAACCAGGAGCCAGAGTGAGTACATGGCTGCACGATCTGATACCGGACTTCACCGTGACTCTCCTCGCCTTCAACACGGTCCGAGCGGAAGGAGACACCACAGCGAGCGGTAAGAAGAAAGGAGGGGGGTTCGCTTTTTTCATTAACAACCGGTGGTGTCACCCTGAACATATCACCGTGAAAGAGCGTGTTTTTCAACAGGTTGTGACTCCAGCCACCAGCCCTCACACTCCACCCCTGACCCCCCCGTCAGCCTCCCCCAACCCCCACAGCCCCGCACAAACCTCAGCTTCAGAGGCTTCACTGCCCCATCACAACCAGGCCCCAGAATGGACTACACATCACAGCCCGACGGGTGAGGAGAGAGTTGGAGAACCTCCACCAGGGAGAGGCTCCACCAGGGAAAAGCTGCTGGACCGGATGGCATCAGCCCTTGAATGCTGAGAGCGTGTTCCAGCCAGCTGAGCGGAGTGCTCCAGCACCTTTTCAACCTGAGCCTGCACCTCCAGTGAGTCCCAGTGCTGTGGAAGACATCCTGGCTGGTCCCAGTGCCCAAGACGAGTCGTCCGACTGCGCTTAACGACTACAGGCCCATAGCACTGACCTCCCACTTTATGATGGTCATGGAGAGGCTGCTCTTGGCACATCTCAGACCACTGGTGTGCCCATCACAGGACCCGCTGCAGGTTGCCTACCAGCCCCATGTCGGTGTAGATGATACCATCATCTTTGACTTCTCCAGCGTCTTCAACACCATCCAGCCCAGGCTGCTGAAGGCGAAGCTGGAGGATATGTGGGTGGATTATTCTCTGATCACATGGATCACGGACTACCTGACTGGCAGACCGCAGTTTGTAAGATTACAGCACTCAGTGTCTGAATGTCTGATCTGCAACATCGGGGCCCCCCAGGGAATTGTGCTGTCCCCCTTCCTCTTCACCACCTACACTTCTGACTTTCAGTACAGCACTGAGTTGTCATCTGCAGAAATTCTCACATAGTCGAGTGTGTGGAGAATGGACAGGAAGATGAGTACAGGAACCTGGTTGACCGATTCGTGTGTTGGTGTGGAGAGAACCGCCTGCAGCTGAACGTGAAGAAGACGAAGGAGATGGTGGTGGACTTCAGGAGGAACAAGCCCCCACCCTCTCCTGTCTGCATTAATGGTACAGATTTGGAAATTGTCCAGACCTACAGGTACCTGGGAGTCCACCTGGACAACAAGCTGGAGTGGTCCACCAACACAGAGGTTGTGTACAAGAAGGGCCTGAGCCAGCTCTACTTCCTCAGGAGGCTCAGGTCCTTCAATGTATGCAACTGGGTGCTCCTGATGTTGTCTGTTGTTGCGAGCGCCATTTTCTTTGCTGTGGTGTGCTGGGGCACAGGCATCAAGGCAAAGGACGCCAACAGACTGAATAAACTGATCAGGAAAGCAGGTTCTGTTGTCGGCTCTCGGTTTGTCACCTTGGAGGAGGTGGTGGAGCAGAGGATGTCGACCAAACTGCTGGCCATCATGGACAACAACCTCCCACCCCCTCCATGAAACTGTGAACATTCTGAGGAGCAGCTTTAGCAACATAATGATCCAACCCCGCTGCTACAAAGAACGATACAGGATGTCGTTCCTCCCCAGACTTTTCAAAACCTCTGTTACCAGACACTAGACGCTTTACCTGGTTAATCATTCACTTCCTCTTACCTGCACTAAACTCTGCACAACAACTACATACTGTTAAAATCTACAACTGCCAATACTGTGTATATTTTTGTACTTTTATTTTATTTTATACTTCTATACCTTTATAGTGTTATATGTCCACTGGTCCTGCACCAGAACATTACTGCTACTGTGACAAATTAATTTCCCTACGGGGATTAATAAAGTTATCTCTATCTCTATCTATCTATCTATCTAATCTCAACATTAAAGCAGCTAACTCAGCTCAGTGATGATAATTGGAGCTAAATGAAGCCAGGCCAGCCAAGTGCAGTGAATGGAAGCTAACAGAAGCTAACGACAGGTAGCTCAAGCTAAAAGCAGCTAACCGAAGTTAATGGCAACAATCAGAAGCCAATGAAAGCTTGGCATCAGGGCACAAATTTGAAATTTCTAGTGAGGGATTTTCTAGTTATTTTTTCTTTTTCTCCATTATTTTCAGGAGGAATCAGAAGTCATTTAACTTGTTTTACCCACAAAATTGTCTCGAGTACTTATGCTCATATGATATTGATCAAAGAAAATATGGACAACTGACATTATGTATTAGGAATATTTATAATAATAACCTACTGCTCAATTTATTTTACCATGAAATGTTATCGTATCCTATGCTAAGCCTGGGCAATATGAACAAAATCTGTCACAGTATGGATAATTTCATATCACAACAATGATATATATATCATAATATAGTAAATTTTCTGTAAAGTCTAGGAGAAAATTTCATAACAAAATAACCACATAAATCATGACTTCTTTTGCTTATGATCTTGTAGAGTGTAGAGTAACTAAACCCCAAAACCACATTTTTTAGCTGAAAATTTTGTGCTACAAATATGCTTAGTGACTGTCCCCTGGCTCAGCTGAAACTTGCAGTTCATTTTCATGAGCAGATTTTTGAGGGAGGAGCAGCCTATAAATCACCAACCCTCACTCCCTCACTGCCTCCTCCTTTCCATTTTGTTGCATCGTTTAAAAAAAAAATTCTGTTTTCTGGGCGTACTCTGACTGTTTGTATCCAAAGTTTGAAAAAGCGACAAAAGTACCTGCTCTTTTAGTTGCAAGCTCCTCCTCATCTTGTCTCGTTCTTTTTTGGACTGTTGTGTGGGACTTTCCGTGTCTCTTTCCTCATCTGTTTACTTGAGATTGCATGTAACAAATGTAAAGCAGGAGATAAAGGATGTAAGAAGTGCTTGCCATGAGTTAGGTGGCAGACACCATTTTGCAAGAGTGTTGATCTCCAACATTCCGTCCATTTTGTACCGCTAGGGGTCGCGAGGGAGGCTGGAGCATATCATCATCTTGCTGATCTTTGTTCAGTTACTAGCATGTAGTTGTCATTTTTAGTAATGTTTCTTTTCTTGTTTTGTTTTCCTTTCGTGTCACTTTCCATCCTCCCTTTTTTTTTTCAGTTCAACAAAGAGCAGCTTACAGTGTGCATGCAAACCAGTTTGCGCTTTACATTTATGCATGGGGTAGATTTTTCCATATGTACAGATGAGACATGCAAACTTTAAAGGACCAGTGGATGAACATTAGCAGCATCTTGTGGTGAGGAAGTAGAATGCATGCAGTAGAGTGCTGCTTTGCTGCCCCCTTCCTCTTCAGGCATGTAGGAGAACAACAGTGGCTGTCTGTATACGATCCTCCACTTTGGAAAGCATAGGTTAACAAACTTTGAACAAACTTCCAGCAGGTTGCTGAGAAAAAAAACAACATTCTCTGTTATGTTTTATTGAGGTGAGTCTTTTCATTGGTTGTATTTCAATGCCACTATGGTATGTAGTACAAACGCAAAGGCTTTTTGTCTTTTCTCGTCTACTGTAGTTACATGGTGGTATAAGAATGTGCTCTGCAAGGAAGGAGGACCTGCTCCCATGTATCTATAAATTTCTTGGTCTAAGATTATGTATACACTACAGTTTTTGACTTAAGGTGATTACACAATAATGTGAACACAATCACGAAGATCATATTAAGTGTTCATCGCAGGGCTGACATATAGAGACAAACAACCATCCACACTCCCATTCACACCTACGGGCAATTTGTACTTTACAGTATGAAGCAGGTAATTCACCAGTTAATTTACAATTATACTGTAATTTGAACCACAGATGTATTTTGCATTCATGATGATGACATACTCATATTCATACTGGTTTATGGTATTAAAATATTGCTTATAACAGGATTTTAGATATAAAGAACTAATTTTGATCTATTTTTTTTTTTAATTTATTGAAAGCATGATTTTAAATATAAATTTGAAGAACTAAAACATATCTTTTAACACATTGTCATCAGGATAAATGTATTAAATAAGATTTTTTTTTAATTATTATTTGATAGTATCTATGGTTGGTGAGGGATTACATGACGTCATTTGAGCATCTGGGCTGCAAATAATAGGTTAATAGGTTAATAATAGGTTTGTACATTATCGATTTTTGTTCTTTTAATTTAGAAAATAAACATTAATTGGACTTTCTTTAAAAATATTCCAGTCACCTGCTTGCCTTGAACCTGGACAGGTTCTTTAATGGTCTTTAAAAAGACGCTCCAATAGGTGCCAACCACTTTTTGTCCCCATAGTTAGCAGTGGGCCACCCTTTTACATGTATGTATTTTTTTTTTCTATCTGGGGCTTTAGTGCTGTATTACAGTGGACTGGTGGAATGGCTATCTCGCATGTGTTTGTGTTGTTCTAAACTGCCTAATCTGCTCTGTTATGGAATTTGTTGCCCTATTAGTTAAATTGGTGTGCAGTATCATTTGTTTTTATTTTCTTTATAGCTTAATGATATTTCCTCAATTTAAACTCTGCCCTTCTAAAATACCTGCAGCTCAGCCCCTTGAATAAATTAGTTGAAGATGCTTTTTAGCTGGATTTGAGTTCAATAATTGTTTTTTTTAATTGTGTATTTGGGGTCAACAATTAGGCCCCAGGTCCCCTCACTTTAATTACCAGATATAACACTGTGATGCCTCCTGTTGTTAAAATTGATATCTTTAATTATGTTTTTGTTAGGTTTGACAGTATTTATTCATACAGAAAATAGATTCACAACTGTTATGTCGTGTAATTATATGTAGGAGAACATATACAGTCATAATTATTTTTATAGACTTTATTGAAAGTAACACTAACATTTTTATTGAATGGTAGCTTTCACTATGACCATTTCAACCAACACTGTGGTCAAATCACATGCCTTCATTTTCTGTCAAACCAACATCACACAAACGATAGACAAAACAACAAACCTTTCCATAAACAAACACTGTGAAAAACAATAGTTGTTTACAAAAAGTCCTAGAATTTCAGACTAAAAGAACATTATTCAAGTTGTTTTGTTGCCTTAAAATATCAGAACAAGTCAAATGTAGCCTTATATATATGCTAATCTAATTAAAAGTAAAACATTTGTATCCTCACTGTGGCACACACACACAGTGAAGACTGTTTATTTTCGCTGTGAAAACCTGCAGACCATCAATGAATGGTGATGGCAAATTACATACATAGGTTTAGAGCGCCAGTTTAGAATTTGTTGCCAGGTAGGACTCAGAGCAGGGGTCGGCTTGGGGGCCTCCTAGTGGCCGCAGAGCGCTAAGCAGTCGCTTAGTTTGCTTATAGGGAAGGCCGGCTCTGCAGATAATGCAGCAACTATGTATGTACTGTACATATGGCTATGCCTCAACCCTTCTGCCCTTTCTTCTTTGTCTGCCTTTCTGAGCGAAAACACTGACAGGGCCACTCTGCAACCCACATTGTGGTCTAAGATGGGATCGCAATTGCCATGGTCTATTTTTTTTTAAACTTACTTTCATGGAATATTTATTTGGGTCCAATCTCTTTCCTTTCACATGCTCTGGTAGATTACTGTGTTTGTTGTATCTTTAGATCATTCAGAGTTATAAAAAATTAAAGAATTAAAGCATTCCAACATCTTGTACTGTTCATGTTCATTTTAATGTACTGTATATAGGCCTATAAATGTGATAAGGAGGTAGGGTTTGTAGTGCGCAACAAAAACAGAAGTCAATATAGTAGAACAATCTAAGTCGTTAAACTTGTAAGAGGTCAATCCAGGCTGTAACTTATTGGTTAGATTGGGTCTTCCTCTGATCGGAGAATTTGGGTTTGATTCCCGACCCGGGCAATGAGCGAGTTTTGTCCTTGGGCAACAAACTGAACCCCAAAATGCTCCCAGTGCTGAGCCGCTGGTATGTAGATGGTTTCCTTCTTCTCAACTTAGATACTATACTTCCAGCCACCAACCCAGAATCCTGATGAGACATGACAATATATTTAGCTCAGAGTTAGGTATTGCCATTTAATTCTTAGAGCTGTAGGTTTTAGTTGCCCAGTGGCATTTTTATCAGAATATAAGCAAGCAACAGCTTCCTCTCTACTTTGTTCTTCTTGAGCACTCTAAGGAAGTATTGTCTCTGTTATGCTCTTTTTACAGAGGCTCTTTTGGTTGGACCAGGAAAGATCCTCAGATAGCCAGATTCCCAAAAAGGGTTAAAGGTATACTGAGCACCAGTCCTACAGTCTCTGTACCTTGCTCCTGTAGGCAGACTCCTCCTGAATTCTCATCCTCATCAGAACATGTTTAATCCAGGAGCAGATGGAGAAGGAGAGGCCCAAATCTAGCCATTTATGAACCAGGATGTCTGTAAGGATTGTAACAATTGCAGTGCTGAAGTCGATGAAGAGCATTCTCACGTACCACTTTTGGTGTTTCAGGTGACAGTGCAGTGGGGACAGTGGCTATGGCATGCTCAGTTGACCTGTTGGCTCTATACATGGGTCAAAGGAGGGTGGGAAACTGCCTTTGAGATGATGGAGGACCAGTTTCTCAAAACTTCTTATTATTACAGGTCTAAAGGCTTCGAGTATGTAGTTGTTCATGTCCTCTGAGAGTGCTTTTTGTGGGATCAGGATGATGATAAAGAACTTTGTAAAGACCCAAGCAAGCTGGTCCGCACATGTACATTTTTGGGAACTCTATCCGCTTCAGCAGCCTTTCTCGGGTTGACCAACGTCAGCACAAACAACACCTCCTGTGTGTTAGCATCGGGTGGAGGCACATGAACTGAGGTGGATGTTGTATTGACCTCAAACCTGACAAATACGTGGTTTAGCTCCTCAGTCAATCAGTTTTGGCAGTGCTATTAGTTCTGCCTTTGTAGCTTGTTATATGCTTGATTCAATGACAATTAACTCTTGTTGACTTTACTTGTAGTCTGCTTGACACAGAGCAGAACATGCAGATGGACACAATCAGAAGATACAAACTTGAGAGCCAAGAGATGCCGCACTACTTTGCACCACCATCTGATACACAGATAAGGCAGATCTGCTGTCAGCAACATCTATGTGGAGTGTACCAGATAAGTGTTGGAATATGGTTGTATTGCAATTGGTGCAGCAGCAAAAACATCATTAAAGCCAGAAATGGCGCAAGCCCAAGCTCTGAGATTTTGTTGTGGTAGATTTAAAGTGAATTTTGTGTCTGCTCTCCAGATTGAAGTAGGCAAGGTGCCACTTCATATCAGATGAAAACAGTTAATGATTCGTTGAGTTTCACAGTTCATGGACCAAAACACTGAAACTGAGAAAAGGGGAAAGATTTTAAGGGATTTATTAAAAAAAAAAAAAAAGCCAAAGTTTGTATTTCAGTATACTTTTCCAAATGACAAATTAAGAGGTCCAAATTCAGAGGAAGGCATAGATGAGAAGCTGGGTTGATGAAAGGCCTGCTGTGGCAGGCTGGAGTGGATATCATGAGTCTAGAAAGCAGAACAGAATTACGGGTTTGCAAGTTCACTGGAGGCATGTGAACCACAAAAACTCTGACAGTGCACTGGTTGTATGTTTTCACTGCTGCAGCAGAACATTCTGGTGATGAGTGGACAGCTGAACAGGGTTTAAGTACTGATAACAAGGAACAGGTGTGAAGCTCAGTCTCTCTTCCAAAATAAAAGCACACTTAAACAAAAAATTGAAAATACAAGCAAAAAGTTACAGAAACAGATTTACTCAGCATTGCTGGGTGAATCTTCAAGGACAAGAGTACCTGTTATAAGCTGGGGGTAGATGTAGCTGGCCCTTCCTATGAGCCAAGCAGCCGCCTAGGGCATCATGGACACTAGGGGGCTTTAAACCCATGTATCATATGCTAAATTGACTGAACAGGGCAAGCAAGGATATTCACGTCATGTCATCTTGAAATTGGCCCTCTTTGCCAGTGAGAGAACTGTTTATAAATTGTTGATGATGCTCAAAAAAATATACTCAAAACAAGGAAGTTGTATTTTGACTTAGCATTTAAACATTTTAATGAAACCTTTAAATTTCAAACATTTAAATTTCTAAATTTCATAAAATTTTCATAACACAGTCTTCATTGTATGCGTGCAACAGCAAGGTGAGAAATATTTTACTTTGAATTAGGTAGGCAAATTAACCTTATGTAAAGGAAAGTTGGTTACATGCACATCACATAGATGCGAGGCTTTCAGAAAGACAGCGTGAATGAAAACTTACTCCATACCACAGACCTTTGTTTAAGGACAACATTTCAGTCCTCCTTGGATCTTTGTCAGGTCAAAATGTTTGAAAAAGTAAGACACACCCATACATATGATATGATGAAAAATGGATAAAAAATGTGTGTGATAGCTGTAGTTTTGTAAGTCAAGAAGAATGCTTAAATACAAAAGATGAAAAAAGAAAAAAAAAACACCCAAATCATGGTTTTTAAGTGTTTTTAAATATTCAGCCATGGGTAGAGATTTTGAAAAATCAATTAAAAAACACTGGCCTATTACAAGTTCAGACTCATTACTAAAGGATGACAGATTTTTGAAATCTGCCAAAAGTAGTGTACAAACACATCGCAAATCTAATGCAAATGCTAGTAAAATCTAATCTCACCCCTATCATCAGCACATTTATCGAGTCTCCTCCAGATCTTACTAAAGAAAGTTTTTTCATCGATACCCTTGAGACTCTAACTGTTAGAGTCTCAAGGGTATCAAGTTCGAGTCTAACTCCCAAAGGGATGAACCTAGAATATGATATTAAACATGTCCTTTAAGAAATCTGAGGATTGAATTGTATTTGATGATTGTTGGGATTTGTTTTCCCAGCCATTTAAGAGGTGTTTGAAATTTCTATAGGTATATACAGTATATGTACGTTTGTTGCAGAACATGTGTGTGTGAAGGCATGTGCTACTTTCTAACTTTTTGCCTTTTACCCAAGCTGTAACACCACCCTGGCTGTTTCCCTTGGTGTGAATTAGTTTCTGGAAAGGATTTAAAGAGATTGTGGAAACATTGCAGTTTTGTTGAACATAGATTTTAAACGATTTACAATAGTTTATCAAACATGCATCCCAGTATTCACAGATGGATCCAAGGATCCTGATGCAGGAAAACAGGGATTAAGTTTTAGGCTTAAGTATCCCAGCCTTCAATATCTTAAAAGGACAACAGACCATTTCTGATTACAGTTCAGATGATAGTAAAGCAACAGCATACAGAGAAGTTATAAAGAAGGTCATTATTTGTACAGGTTCATCCCCTTTTATGTCACTACAGGCATTTACTTTGCAGAGTAGACAGGATATTATGAATTTATGAACCATTGTACAGATTCAAGAATTTAAATTGTAATCATTATGTGGATACCAACTCACAGAGGAATCAAAGGAAATTAAATGGTATGCACATTTGCGAAGTCAGGCTTTTGAACGTCAAGCTATTAAGGACATTTCTTTCAGAAAAATTAAGCAAAAGGAACAATCAGGAAAACAGGATGACATTTTTCTTCAACAAAGTCAGTAGTGGGCATGGTGGCTACAACTAAAAGAAACACTAAAGAGGTGTTGGGCCCCACAACTGAATAATCCTCCCAGCCCCCAACTATTTACAACTTTTTAGTAAATACCTCACTGATGGAACCAAGAGCTGCTATTAATCACCAGAGATCAGTGCAGGTCAAATGCATACAAAGACAGAGCTGGAGCCACAGAGGTCCTGCTGAGGAAAAGTCAAGCTCAAAATTCAGCCAGCTGCAGCAACCATGCCTGCAGGCTAACCAAAGGGTTTTACTGAAGAGATCAGTTCAACTGCTAACTCTCCTCTGTAAGAATTCCTCCCAAGCACCCCAACTCGGAGTCTTAATTAGACAAGGATCACTTCACCAGCAGAACATCTCTCCCCTTTTAAGGACTGGTAAAGTTGACCTGGGCACATCAAGTCAGCGCAGCACAATTACACGTGTAATTGGTAAAAGTATTTTATCTTGCACTTTTGAATGGTATTGTTGCGACTGCAGTCAGGTTATAACAAAGTGATTAGCCACAATTCTAAATTAAGATTAGTTAGCTCACACAGATTCAGGGTCTTGCATGCACCACATCCACACACATACACAACACTGTCTTAACATGCAGGGTCTCAACCGAAAAATTGTCTGAGCCCCCAGTAACAAAGGAACATGTGGTCTGATACTCAATTTGCAATTTGTTTATCGTCATTGGCCTCAGCAGCCATTTTGATTCTCACATCCTTGTATGTAAAGGTATATAATGGTTTACATCCTAGATTATGCATTGTGTTTCTTCCTTGTTTATTCTTGAAAAAAATACTTTTGGATAAACATGCTGTGTGTTTAATGTTGCACAAGAGGGAATTTTGCCTACCTCTACACTGTCAAGAACTCAAGCTAGCTGCTTATGAGGGAATGTTGGTTGTAATTAAGTTAATTACTAAGCATAATTCCTAATTCATAGTTGAATAGATTTCATGATACTGATCAATTAAATTGGCTATATTTTTCCTTCCATAAGGGTGGTGCCCTGAGGTAATCTAATGTAAATTAGATCATACTATTCTAATAATCATCAATATCTGATTATTGATTAATTTTAGTAGCCAAAGTCAACCAGTTGTCGCTTTGTATTAACATAAATGGTGGTCTGTGTGAACAGCCACACTGTCAACATACCTGAGCTCCAACAGAGGAAAACATCTTAACATGAGTGAGAGGACACACCTGACTCAATGAGACACTTAATACATAAACACCCAAAAGGATTTTGTGATCTATGTCAATCAGAAGAATCACTGGAACATGTGATTTTTCATTGCCACATGTACACCAGAGAAAGGCAAACACTCAAGGGAAAAATTATGAAATTGGGAGCAGTGTTAATTTCGATATGGAATCATTATGGTTATCATTATGGCATATGTGGGGACACATGAATGTATGTATACGTAGAAAATAAAATATGTTGCAGTCTCCTCATTTCCACATTCAAACAAACCATCTGGGTGTTTCCCAAGAATTTTTAACAGCTTAACAGGCTACAGTATCCAAGTCTCAATCTGGTTAGAATAACATAATATCTTCTTCCAAATTAAATTCTCCACCTCTTGCTTTTAATAGAGGGTTGTAAAGAGATAAGATAAGATAAGATAGCTCCTTTATTTGTCCCACAGTGGGGAAATTTGAAAAGACAAATAATACCTCCCTCTCTGCCCTGCTTTAAATTCGCTGTTCATTTCCCTTGACAGAGATTCTTTTCCTTACTGATCCGAAATTTCATTACCCTCCATTCCTGAGTGCCCTGGTGCCCACAAACAGACATGACATCCTGAATTTTCAATCCTAAATAAACAGCACAAAATCTCCAATAGCAAGTCACAGATCTTGATGTCCCATTTCCTATAGCAAACAGAGCAGCCACAGAATCTGAACAGATGACATTATATGGAGGTTTAGCATGCTCGACCCACCACAGGCCTACAAAATTGCCAACAACTCAGCAGAAAAGACTGACAAATGATCTAATATGTGGATATTGTTTTGCTCCAGCCCAATGTTCACTGAAATTTAAAATGATGGAGATAATTGGACTTTTTCACTTTATCTGTAAACTCCCAAGATTCGTCTAATAGACATCTAGCTGTGGAACTATATTTTAGACCTTTAACATTACCCAATAATGAAGCCTCAATTTATTTTTCCCGTATTCCCAAAGGCAACTCCTACATTTTAACAAGTAGTGCAGGAATAGAAATTGTTCTCAAGGCTCCACAAAAGATTCTTAAGGCCTTAGTCTGGAGACAGTCCAATTTCCAAAGAACAAATTTAGCTGCTCCGATATACCACATATCCATAATCTGAAGTGGATCTTATCATAGCTTGATAAACCATGTGTAAATTATTCCTTTCAGCTCCCCAGTCACTTCCAGCCAAGTTACTCGTCTCGTTTTCTGCCGCTTATCCGGGTCCGGGTCGCGGGGGCAATAGCCTGAGCAGGGAGATTCAGACGCTCCTTCCCCCAGCTACTTCCACCAACTCTTCCGGGGGGACACCAAGACGTTCCCAAGCCAGCTGAGAGATATAATCTCTCCAGCGTGTCCTTTGTCTGCCACGGGGTCTCCTCCTGGATGGGCATGCCCGAAACACCTCCCCAGGGAGACGTCCAGGAGGCATCCTGACCAAATGCCCGAACCACCTCAACTGGCTCCTCTCAACGTGGAGCAGCAGCGGCTCTACTCTGAGCCTCTCCTGGATGTCCGAGCTCCTCACCCTATCTCTAAGGCTGAGCCCAGCCACCCTGCGAAGGAAGCTCATTTCGGCCACTTGTATTCGCGATCTCATTCTTTTGGTCACTACCCAGAGCTCATGACCATAGGTGAGAGTTGGGACGTAGATTGACCTGTAAATTGAAAGCTTTGCCTTCTGGCTCAGCTCTCTCTTCACCACAACAGACCGCTTCAGCGTCCGCATCACTGCCGACGCTGCTCCAATCCGTCTGTCAATCTCCCGCTCCATTTTCCCCTCACTCATGAACAAGACCCCGAGATACTTGAACTCCTCCACTTGGGGAAGCGACTCTCCCCCGACCCAGAGTGGGCAATCCACCCTTTTCCGGCTAAGAACCATGGCCTCAGATTTAGAGGCGCTGATTCTCATCCCCGCCGCTTGACACTCAGCTGCAAACCGTCCCAGTGAGAGCTGGAGGTCACTGTTCGATGAGGCCAACAGGACCACGTCATCTGCAAATAGCAAAATCAAAGACTTCTATGACGGTGAAGAACAAGGACTTGTGTACCCTGCCCGGAGGGATACCGGGACCCCGGGAAGGGGTCCGTAGGCGAGTGCCTGGTGGCCGGGCCTTTTTCCATGGGGTCCGGTCGGGCTCAGCCCGAAAAGGAGACATGGGTCCGTCCTCATGTG
>KV751348.1:458849-473845 GCA_001698575.1 Mola mola
TCAGCCAAGTTACAAAAAATATTAATTAGTTTTTCACAATTATAAATGATTTTATTAACATGACATTTCCATTGTAAGTTTTTCATCCATCCATCCACACACAAGACATTAAAGTCTAAGGGACACTCATACAAGGAAATATTTAGATAAGGAATTTTCCTGTTAAACCCAAAGACCATAAGTTAACTTTTAGAAATGTAAATCCCAAACCCCCAACTATTTGCCTACTCAACAACCATGCCCAAAGCCTTTTGAATTTCACAAAGATGAGCAATATTTCTTCCCCTCTTCCATATGGCACCATCATCTGCAAAAAGTGATTAACCAAAGCTTTGGGGATTTTTTTTTTTTTTAATATTTTATTGATCATAATATTAAATTAAACAGGACTGGTAAGCGAACCCTGAGGCGTACCATTTTCTATATTAGCAGTTCCCCCAACTCTGACTTGGATAGACTGATTAATGACCTATTAATTGTTAGTAAAACATTCTACCATTAATGCTGGCATCATGGAGTCTAGGAAAAACACTCTCCCTACACATATGCGGCTGTGGCTCAGATGGTAAATATTCAGTTCCTGGTTCGATCCCAGACCCTGTAGTTACCATGTCGAAGCAAGACACTGAACCCTGCTATGAGAGTTTGAATGGTTAATGCTCCTGATGAAAAGATGGCACCCAGCGAGATAGTCACCTCCACCAGTAAGTGAATGGGTGAATGCAAAAACTTGTAGCGTAAAAGCACTTTGAGTGGTCAACATTGACTAGAAAACTGTATATAAATACAGGATATTTATCCAGAAAGACCCCAACTACACTTTCTTTCTAATTAAAAGGTTTTCTACCAAGACTGCAAAAGACTCCAAAGTATTTCTTCCAACTCTGACACCATTTTGATAAATCACAAAAAAGTCACTAGTTTAAAGAAAATAAACAAGTCTATTAGTGACCATTCTCTCCATTACGTTACACAGAACAGGTGTTAAAGCAATTATCGGGTACCAGGTCTGGGGGATCCAATAATGCAGAGACACACAGGGAGCTTTCCAAATCATTTTAATAATAAAGGTCTAACCAGGAATTCAAATTATGCAAAGGTACAGATGAGGATAAGGTAAACTCGGTAATCGGACACAAGGAGACTTACAAGGAATATACGCTGGAATGCTCGCTAGGAAGACAAAACAATCTGGCACAGGAGGAAGGGAACATGGGGGTTAAATACACGAGGGAGAGGTAGACAATTGGACACAGGTGGGACACATTAGGGAGAGGGAATAATCAGACACACCTGTGGGACAAGACTAGACAGGAAGTGGGGAATAGACACACAGGGATTTCAAAACAAGAAGGGAAACACTGACTGACCCTAACAGACAGACACTTTACACTAGCGGACCCTGACAGTAACCCCCCCCCAACACACCTCATGGCCAACACCTGACGGCCTAGAACCCGGAGAGTTGTGTTCTCAAAAAGTCTCTTATGATCTGGGGGTCCATGATGTCCTTGGATGGAACCCAGGAGCGCTTTTCGGGCCCATAGCCCTCCCAGTCCATCAAGTACTGCGTTCCTCGTCCCCTGCTTCTGGCTGCCAGTAGGCGTCGAACGTTGTAGACTCGTTCGCCGTCGATTATACGGGGAGGAGGAGGTGGTTTGGAGGTCCGGACGAGGGCGCTCTCTTTGACCGGCTTCACCTTGCTTACATGGAACGAGGGGTGGACTCGTGAGGACCTAGGTAGTTTAAGCCTGACAACAGAGGGGTTAATAACTATTGACACCGGAAATGGAATTATGAATCTCAGAGCTAACTCGTCACGATTTGGCATGTCTCGGGTCGAGAGCCAAACCCTCTGACCAGGGCGGTAGTTGGGAGTTGCTTGCCTCCTTCTGTCAGCTGTCTTCTTGTAGGCTGCCGACGATTTGGTTAGAGTAGATCTCGCCCTGGCCCACACTTGACGACAGCGACGAACCATAGCTGCTGTGGATGGGACGTTCACCTCTGGCTCTGTATCCGGAAAGAGGGGGGGGGTTGGTACCCGAAAACGCATTGGAATGGGGATAAGCCAGTGGATGAGGAAGGGAGGGTGTTGTAGGGATATTCCACCCACAACAGCAGCTTGGTCCAACTTGAAGGGTCTCTGGATACGAGGCAGCGCAGTCCGGTCTCTAGATCCTGATTCACACGTTCTGATTGTCCATTAGTCGCTGGGTGGTAACCAGAAGTTAAGCTAACTGTTGCTCCAATCAGCTTACCGAAGGCTTTCCAGAATTGCGCTATGAATTGTGGGACTCGGTCGGATAGGATGTTTCTTGGGAACCCATGAACGTGGAAGACATGGTTTAAAATCCATCCATCCATCCATTTTCTACCGCTTATCCTGTTAGGGGTTGCGGGGGGGGTTCCATGTTTTTGGACTGTGGGAGGAAGTCGGAGTACCTGGAGAGAATATCACGCAGGTGCAGGGAGAACATGCAAACTCTGCACAGTAACACCCTGACCCGGGAATCGAACCCAGGACCTTCTTGCTGTGAGGCGACACAGATAACCACTGCACTACTGTGTCGCCTGGTTTAACATGGTTTCTGCTGTTTGTTTAGCGGAGGTCGGAGCTTAGTCAATGGAATAAATTTGACCATTTTAGAAAATCGGTTAAGAACTGTTAGTATTACTGTGTTGCCATCAGAAGGGGGTAGGCACACAGAACATGCGGCAACATATTCGACCACCTCTTTACGCATGTACGGCCACCAGAAGCATTCTTGCAACCAGCAGACAATTCTGCGCACACCAGGATGACAGGAGATTAGAGTGGTGTGTGCCCAATGAATCAGCATTCTGCGTAACTCAGTGGGCACAAATAGTCTGTTTGGAGGGGTGCCAGGGGGAGTCTCAACCCCCTGTAGGGCCTTTATAACCTTCTCCTCAACTTACCAGGTTATTGCTCCCACAAAACAGGCCACGGGTAGAATGGGGGCCGGAGGCTCAGGGCCTGATTCAGGGGAATGTAGACGAGACAGTGTGTCTGGTTTTGTATTCTTAGAACTTGGTCGGTAGCAGAGATTGAAGATAAACCTAGAAAAGGACAAGGCCCATCTGGCTTATTTAGAATTTAATCTTTTGGCGTTTAAGTATTCCAAGTGTTTATGGTCTGTCCATACCATAAACGGTTGTTCAGCTCCCTCCAGCCGGTGTCTCCACTTTTCCAATGCTGCTTAGACTGCCAGCAGTTTTCGATCCCCAGTTGAGTTTTTCTTTTCTACTGAAGAAAGTTTGCGTGAGAGATATGCAC
Source organism: Mola mola (assembly GCA_001698575.1). Lineage (NCBI taxonomy): Eukaryota > Metazoa > Chordata > Actinopteri > Tetraodontiformes > Molidae > Mola > Mola mola. The sequence continues at coordinate 462,145 of KV751348.1, forward strand.
AGGGATGAATCTTGTTGTCCTTACCGGAACATTGAGAGAGGACAGCTCCTACTCCAGTGTCGGAGGCGTCTACCTCCACGATAAACTGGTTAGTCTGTTCCGGCAAGCATAGTATCGGCGCAGACACAAAACTCTTCTTTAGTCGTGAAAACGCCGCTTCTGCTTGAAGGGACCAAGATAACCGTGCCATGGAGGAAGTCAGAGCATGGAGGGGAGCAGCGACGGAGCTGAAGTTTCTAATAAACTTACGATAGAAGTTGGTAAAATCCTAGAAAGCATTGTACTTCCTTCCGCGAGGAAGACGTTGACCAGTCGACAACCGCCTGGACCTTCTGCTGGTCCATCTTAATTTGTCCTTGGGTGATTATGTATCCTAGGAAAGAGACCGAGTCTCTGTGGAACTCACACTTCTCAGCCTTAACATACAGCTTGTGAGACAATAGTCTCCGTAGAACCTCTCGAAACGTGTGAGCTAAAGTCAGGGGGAAAAAAATCAGGATATCATCTAGGTACACAAAGACCTTATGGTTCAGGAGGTCCCTCAAGACTTAACTGACAAAGTTTTGGAACACCGCCGGTGCGTTTGTCAGGCCGAACGGCATTAGTAAGTATTTGTAGTGCCCAAGAGGAGTGTTAAACACGGTTTTCCACTCATCTCCCTCACTTATCCTCACTAAATGATATGCGTTCCTCAGATTGAGTTTGGTGAAAACTCCCTGCAAGCAATCAAACACTATGGAAATTAAGAGGAGAGGGTAACGGTTCTTGATGGTTATGTCATTTAACTTGGTGTAGTCGATACACGAATGGAGGGATTTATCTTTCTTTTCAACGAAAAAGAATCCGGCTCCTGCAGGAGAGGAGGAGTGTCGGATGCTACCTGACTGCAGGGATGAGGGGATGTATTCCTCTATGACTTTGCACTCGGAGGCAGACAGGGAGTATAGTCTTCCCTTTGGGATGGGAGCCCCAGGAAGCAAGTCTATGGCGCAGTCATAAGGTCTGTGGGGAGGAAGTGAAGAAGCTTGGGATTTGCTGAATACCTGTTTTTTAAGTCCCAGTAGCACCGAGGAATGCCAGGAGGATCCAAGCTGTCTGCGATCCCAGCTGCATCCTCCTGCGGAGAGTTCTTGTTCGTAAAACAGTTATTTGCACAGTTGTTTCCCCAACCTAAAAACTCTTCCCGTGGTCCAGTCTATGTGGGGGTTGTGGTCTATCAGCCACAGGAGGCCCAGGACGAAGGGTTGATGAGCAGATTGATAAAGCAAGAAGTTGATCTTTTCTTGATGGCCGTCATTGATAGTTAGGGTTACTGGGGATGTTTGGTGAGTGACACAACACAATAACCTTCCGTCTAGAGCTGAGGCCAAAAGGGGTTGTGGGAGTTGTTCCTGGGAGAGTTGTAGTGTTCTGGCAACTTGGTAATCCATCAGGTCTGTGTCGGCGCCGGAGTCTATGAGGGCTTGACAGGCTAGGGCATTGGAACACGATTGGAGTGTTACATGTGTAAGCTGTCGTCTTGTGGTGCCAAGTATTAGTCTTAGTTGCGGCAGATCAAACCGGGCAGGAGGCGATGAAGTGACCCAAACATGCACAGTAAATACATCTTCCTTCTTTCACTCTCCGCGGTCGCTTCAGGGGAGTGAGACGGGTCTGGCCAATCTGCATCGCTTCAACTGGCTCATTTGCATATTCCACTTTGTCGGGTCGGATCGGGGAGACGGCTTGCGGCTGGTGAGAGGGGAGACGTCCCCGTAACAGGGAAGTGGGAGTAAATCGGACCTGCTCTTGCCACTTTCGGAGTCTCTGATGTTCCGCGAGTCTTTTATCTATCTTTGAGGCCAAATGGATCACTGCTTCCAGATCCGCTGGCACATCCAGCGGAGCCAAATGGTCCTTCAGGGTTTCAGATAATCCATTCAGGAACGCGTCAATTAATGCCGCTTGATTCCAGCCGCTGTCCGCCGTGATGGTGCGGAACTTGATCGCATAATCCGTTACTGAACGTTTGCCTTGCCTTAATGATACCAGAGCTCTAGCAGCTTCTCTTCCCAGGGAGGTGGACTGAAAAATTTGAATAAACGACTTAAGGAATTCTGACAATGAGTTGCATATGGCAGATTTACGGGTCCACTCAGCTGTAGCCCATGCCCTGGCTCGACCAGATAAATAATGCTATTTCAGCTCGATCAGAATGAAAAGCGGGGGCATTGAATTCAAAGTGTAATTCGCACTGCGAAATAAACAAACGACAACATCCTGAGTCGCCAAAAAAGTGTTCTAGGCTGGACAGATGGAGAGAGTGTGAGCTTACGGAAGAGACAGGAGATTCAGCCGCCATGTCTGCTCCATTGGGAGACACCGGAAATTGATTGATGATAAAATTCAATTGAGCCGATAAAGTCATGCACGCTGACCCGTTGCACTTTGCGGTTTCAAACAATTCTTGCTGGAGTTGCTCTTCTTGTCTATGAAAGGGTGCGCCTTGTGCCTTCAGAGCTGAGCGAACTGGGTCAGACTCTGTTGGATCCAATTCTGGCCGGATTGTAGTATCAGATACCAGGTCTGGGGGATCCAATAATACAGAGACACACAGGGAGCTTTCTAAATTGGTAGTCGTTTTAATAATAAAGGTCTAACCAGGAATTCAAGTTATGCGAAGGTATGGATAAGGATAAGGCAAACTCGGTAATCGGAACACGGAATACAGATCGGACACAAGGAGACTTACAAGGAATATACGCTGGAATGCTCGCTAGGAAGACAAGACAATCTAGCACAGGAGGAAGGGAACACGGGGGTTAAATACACAAGGGAGAGGTAGACAATTGGACACAAGTGGGACACATTAGGAAGAGGGAATATTTGTTAAAGTCTGTTACTTCCTAACAAGAAGTGTCCACTCTTCTTACTGTTTTCACCCAACTGGGTTACAAACTTTATTAAACTTTAGCATGTAAGGTATATTCAGCTTCGTCCGGTTACTCAGGTGGTGTCACTCTAAAACATGTCCGTGTGTCACATGGAACTAAATAATGGCTCCTAACAATAGTTCCTATTGTTACATCCTTTCTCTTTTGAGAGTTAGAACTGTTATTTTCAAATTTGAATTTAGCCAACAAACAAAAAAATATTAAAATAAAATATTAACAGTGCTTATTACGAAATCATAAACAGTTTCATATGTTCATCAATCCAAATCTTCTTTCACCAACTGATGAAAATAGCCAATAACAAAACTGAAAACACTGTACACATAAACAATTTCACAGTTTGTATTACTCAACCATTAGTTACGAACTTAAAATGTGCAAACAACCACAATATCCATATCAACATATGTAAACCATAACTTTTGTCCTTGTTTACTTTCCCAGAGTGTAAAGTGCATGTAAACATCAGAATATCACTTTATCTATCAGCATGATAACACACAGTCCTTATATCGCCATGGCTGCACCACTGTGCGACCAGCTCTGGTCGTGACAGGAGTGTCTCTGTTACCAGTGTCTCTGGGTGTATGTCCTGCTGTGACACTGTGAGGAACAGGAACAGTCTCTGAACGTTCATATCCCACAGCCTGTGGCTGACTGGGGATGCTGATCTCAATATCCGTAGGGTCACTGAAGGTCACTCCAGGTGCACACCTGAGGTGTCTGCTATTTTTCCTAATGACACTTCCAGAGTGCAACTGAACCTCATAGGACCTCCCATCCACTGGCTTCAGCACCCTGCCTAATCTCCAGACAGTGGGGGATGGGACTGGTTGTATCCTAACAGAGTCACCTGTGGCAAGTATGTCCAAGTCTCTAGCTGATCTGTTGTAGTATGTACTCTGACATTGCCGCTTGTTCTTCAGATTCTGGCTGACCCGAACAACTTTTGGCCTCAGCAGACTTGCTTTCGTTGGCAGCAGTGTTTTGGTACGGCGACTGAGTAGTCGCTGTGCTGGACTGCTATCCAGGCCCTGTGACGGTGTGTTGCGGTGGTCAAGAAGGGCAAGATAAGGATCCTGTCCAGCTGCTTTGGCTTTGATAAGAAGTCTTTTTGCTGTCTTGACAGCTGATTCGGCTTTGCCATTGTTCTGTGGGTAGCCGGGTGATGTGGTCACATGCTGAAATCCCCACTGTTTGCTGAATTTTTGGAAGTCCTGGTACACGTATTTTGGGCCGTTTTCTGAGATCACTGAATCCGGAATGCCTTGGCAGGCAAAATGAGCTTTCAGTTTCTTTATCACTGTGGTAGATTTAATATCTGCCACGTAGTCTATTTCCCAAAAGCTTGAGAAATAATCCACAGTGATGACATAATCCTTATTGTCAAACACAAACAGATCTGTGCCCACTTTTGCCCATGGCCTGCTTGGTACTTCATGTGACATTAGTGTTTCTTTTTGTTGTTTATTGTCAATTGATCTGCAGATATCACACTTAGCTATAAACTTTTTGATCTGGTCATTCATGCCCTGACAGTAGACACACTCTCTAGCTCTACGTAGGCATCCTTCAACACCCAGATGTTATGAGTGTAACCGGCTAGTGATGTCTGATTTCAGTGTATCAGGAATGACAGCAAGCTCACCCCTGAAGACTATTCCATCTTGCTGGCTTAATTCTTCTTGTAGTGAAAAGTAAGGCCTGATTTCCCTCGGTACCTGTGACTTGTCCATGGGCCATCTCGGGCTCATTGTTTTAATGAGAAGTTGCAATATTTTGTCTTTTTCTGTGGCAGACCTTATGTCATGTAGTCTGTCTGATGAGATCGGTAAGTGTTGTACCATGTTGACAGTCTCTACTTCAGCTTCCACAGGTGTACTCTCCGGAAGATAGGCTCTGCTGAGGGTGTCAACATGTCTTTTCCAGGCATACAAATGACATCCAAGTCATATTTTTGTATGCGCAGCATCATGCCCTGCAGCCTTTTGGGTGCTCTCAGTAGGGGTTTTCTTACTATGGTTTCTAATGGCTTGTGATTGCTTTGGACCGTGACTTTGTGGCCATATGTGTATTGGTGGAATTTTTCCATGCTGAAGACCATTGCTAAAAACTCTTTTTCTATTTGTGCATAGCGCCCCTCAGTTTGTGTCAGTGCCCTGCTTGCGAAAGCAACTGGCTTCCCCATCTGCATGAGCGCTGAGGTCAAACCTGCGTCTGAAGCGTCACACTGTACTGTCAGCTCCTCATCGGGGTTATAATATTTCAATACTGGAGCATTCATTATTGTCTTTTTCAGTTTAAGGAATGCCTCTTCACGCTCTGTTGTCCATTTCCACTCACTGTCTTTGAGTATAAGGTCTCTCAACACCATGCACTGGTCTGAGAGGTGAAGGCAAAACTTGGTGAGGTAATTAACCATACCTATGAGCCTCTGCACTGCTTTTACATCTGTCGGTGCCGGCATCTGCTCAATGGCACGCACTTTTTCAGGATCCAGTTTGAGTCCATCTGCCGTGAAGCAGTGTCCAATGTATGTGCTTTCCTTTTGTCTCAGTCTGAATTTTTCTACATTTAATTCTATGTTCTTTTCCCTGCATCTGTCAAGAAACTGTTACAATTTTTCATCGTGATCCCATTCCGCTTCCTCTTGTGTCTCCCCTTGTCCTGTGATCAGGATGTCATCTGCAATAATGTACAGACCAGGTACATTATCCAATGCTTGTGTAAGCTTTCTCTGGAATATTTCAGGGGCCGGACTTATCCCCATTGGCATCCTCAGCCATCTGTACCGTCCGAACGGAGTGGCAAATGTTGTCAAATACCTGGACTCCTCCTCCAGCTGTACATGCCAGAATCCACTCTTGACACACTGCGAACACTTTAGCTTTTGATTAGTCTGGTAAGATGTCTTCGATCAGTCTGTGCTACATTCTACAGGAGTGATTATTCCTCTGTGTTGCAGGTCTCTAAGCTCTTCCTTCAGTGGTTTCATCAGGGCCACTGGGATCCGTCTCTTTGGCAGCTACACTGGCTTCACTGTGCTGTCCATCTCCATTTTGTATTTTCCTTCAAGACAACCATCTCCAGTGAACACGTCAGCATAACCTGTTTTGATTTGTTCTATTGTCCGCTGTTTTGTTGCAGGTTTCCCTGTTGTGACTATACTGTCTATTGTCATGATATTCTCATCATGCACTTTAATCAGTTTCATTGCCTCATTACTCAGCAGAGGCACCGCACCATCCACATTTACCACTTGGAACTCCAAGCGATATTGCTTGTGATTTCTTGGATTTCTTATTTTAATGTTACATTTCCCCATTGGCCTCAGCTTGCTTTTGTTGTACATAACTAGTACACTGTTTGTGTGTTCTAGCTTTGTGTCTGGATTCAGCAGGTTAATGGGGATGATGTTGCAACTAGCACCACAGTCTATTTGGAATTTGACCATGTCTTTGCCTAGTAGCATGCCAGCATAGAGAAGCTGAGTGTCCTCTTTACCTGTGTCATTCTCTTTTTCATCCTTTGCTCTCTCTGGGTCCACATCTTTGCCTGAGGCTGTGTCCACTGCATCCACTATCACAGTGTCTGTGACAGTGATACGTTATAGCTTCATATTCATCACTCACATATTCTGTTGCTATAATACTCCCATTTTTCTTCCACCTTAGGTCCGGTTTAGCTTTACATTTGGCTACAAAGTGGTTCTCTCTGCCACACTTTGTGCACTTCCTTCCGAACGCCGGACATTTCTGGTTATTTTTTTCATGTGTTTTCCCGCAGAATTTACACTTCACTGTGTTGTTACCTTTCCTCTGGTACTGTGCTCCTTGAACAGCATGCACCTCTTCTACCATCGGCCCGGTGATGGTTTTAACGTTATCTTTAGAGAGCTCTGTGGCTCTGCGCAGTTGCATACATGTGTCGAGTGTCAAGTTTTTCTCCCGCAGCAGTCTTTCTCTCATGATTGTATTGTTACCACCACACACAATCCTATCGCGAATGAGCGAGTCTCTCAAAGTCCCAAAGTTGCATTTTTTTGCCAGCAGTCTCAGTTCAGTGATATCTGTCTATATTTTCACTGGTGCCCTGGTTTCTCGTGAAGAAATGATAGCGTTCAACAATCTCGTTCACGCTGGGGTTGCAGTGATCATCAAACTTTGTGATGATGTCTTCTATCTTCCATGCATCCTGAGCTATGTTGCCCATCAGGGTATCCAAAAGTTCCCTGCCGCTTTCGCCGACAAGATAGCTGAACAGTTTTACTTTCTGTTTATCATCAGCTTCAGCCATCGCCAGATCCATATAGAGAACAAACTCATCCCTCCATTTCTTCCATGTTTTAGAAAGGTTGCTGGAGTCCAAACATAGCGTTTGTGGTGGCTTCAGTCCCTTCATGGAATCACACGGCAGTCTCACGCTAGCGACTAAAAAACTAGCATCAGTTAACTCTCTCTTCCAATCGGAGAGGAAGTACTCAGACTGAGTCTTCTTCCGCTCCCACGATGTTAAAGTCTGTTACGTCCTCACAAGAAGTGTCCACTCTTCTTACTGTATTCACCCAACTGGGTTACGAACTTTATTAAACTTTAGCGTGTAAGGTACATTCAGCTCGGTCTGGTAACTCAGGTGGTGTCACTCCAAAACATGTCCGTGTGTCACATGGAACTAAACAATGGCTCCTAACAATAGATCCTATTGTTAGAGTGAGGACCCAGGAAATACCAGGAGTGTAGTCTCTGTTTCTTGGAAACTTGGCTACACTTGCTCATCCCTGATGACAGTTGCAGTACCGGGCTACAGTCTTATTTAGGCGGACAGAGACATTATAAGCGACAGTAAAAAGGGAGGAGGGGTTGCACTTTATGTGAGTGAGAGGTGATGTAATCCCAGACACGTGAATGTTAAGGAACATCTCTGTAGCCCGGACATTGAACTGCTTGCTATGGGAATGCGCCCCTTATTATAGACCAAGATAGTTCATGTCCACCATTGTGATCACCGTCTACATCCCCGTCAGCTGATGCCATGGCATGTGAAGTCATCAGCTCCACCACTGCCAAACTACAGACTGAACACCTGGATGCATTTATGGTTATTACAGGAGATTTTAACCATGCCACATTGGACAAAACACTCGATAACTTTTTCCAGTATGTCAACTGTCCCACCAGAGACAATAAAACACTGGATCTAAAGTATGCTTATACCAGGGATACATACACTGCCATAGCCCTTCCCCCCCTCGGAAGATCAGACCATAACCTGGTCCTGTTAACCCCAGAGTCACCCCCCGGGTGAGAAAGCAAGCCTGTTCTCACCAAGACCAGGTGAGAAGGTTGACACAGGAGGCTGCCGTTGCACTTCAGGACCGCTTTGAGTCGATGGATCGGGATGCACTATGTGACCCTCATTGGAGGAATATTGACAGCATGACTGACCGCAGTCAGCAAGACACCACCATGCCAATCCCGGACCATGCGCTGCTTCCCTGACAATAAGCCATGGATCCCAATGATCTGAAAGCACTTCTAAACAAGATGGCTTTCAGGTCTGGAGACAGAGAGGGGCTGAGGAGAATGCAGCATGAACTCAGCTGAGAGCATGCGGAGGGCATGCAGACAACTTGCTGTACGGTAATAGACATGACGTTTGTGGGATGTATAGAAAACCGCTCCATGCTGTATGTTCTCACTGACTAACAAAGCAGAGTTAAACGGAGAGAAGCCTACACTCGATCATTCTACATAGTGAACTGGTATTTAAGTTATTTTAAACAATAAAAACAAAACAATAAAGAAATACAAGTGTTGAGCAGGGCGCGCAATCTTCTTCTTGCGTGGGAATGAACAAGCACTGTTGTCGGTCCTCTTTAGCCTTCAGGCATATTTATTTCTTTTATTAATTTTAACATACAGGCGGAGTGAACATCTTACAGCCTGTCCTCGCTGTCAAGCTAACATCAAACTACTACCCACTTCCGGGGTGGGGGGAAGTGTCACATCTGAAAAAAAAGATACCTTCACAATAAATTCCTTGCTTGAAACATATGAGTAAAGGCGTCATCATTTAGCAATACTTAATACCCCCACTTGCTCTTAAGTGATTGTTACCCATAAACATAACAAAAATAGATCTTCCTCTTTTACCTTAATAATGTAAATAATAAACGCAAAATTTTGCACTTTTATGAGCCAAACATGCCCTGACCTTTTCAGTTTTAGCTTAGTTGCTGGCTTTGTCATCATATCAGCAAGCATTTCCTCAGTAGGACAGTACTCCAGGATTACCACTGTTTACAGCCTCCCTTATAAAATGGTACTTGATGTCAATGTGTTTACACCTTTGCCTGTTTACTGGGTTTCTGGCAAGTGCTATAGTACCTTGGTTGTCTTCAATCACTCTTGTTTGTGAATATTGACAGTTATCAATCCCTTTGAGTAGCTGCTCCAAGTAAATATATGTATTGCTGATGCTGAAGTAATGTTTTCTGCTTCACACGTAGACAGAGCTGCTGTTGATTGTTTTCTTGTCTTCCATGAGATCAAAGAGCTTACTCCACTTAGACTGACACAATAACCTGAAATACTACGCCTGTCTGTTTTGTCTGATGCCCAATCAGCATCACTGTGTATTCTTAAGCCCAGTTTACTTGTGTCATTTCTCTTGAAGCACAATTTCTGTTCAGCTGTACCTTTAAGGTATCTGAAAACATGTTTTACAGTGTTCCAGTGTTCTTCAGTTGGCTCATCAAAGTGTTGAGATAGTTTACGAACCACAAAGCTTATGTCTGGTCTGGTGCATGTGGACAAATAAATCAAACTTCCTACTGCTTCCCTGTACATCCTTGAATTTATCATTTTTCAGCATTTTCTGTGTAATCAAGCTTTGCTTCACACAGAGTCTCTCTGGACCTGCAGTCCTTCATTTCAAATCTCTCTAGTATTTTGTTCACATACCTTTTCTGTGACATTACAACTTGACCTTCTGTTTGCACAAAGTCTATGCCCAGAAAATGTTTCAACTTTCCCAAATCTTTCATATTGAACTGTTCAGTTAGCATTGCTTTGACATTTTTCAGTACACCTTCATTGCTGGCTGCAATAATTAGATTGTCAACCCATATGATCAGGATTACCTTTTCATCATGTTCCTCTCTCGCATACACACAGTGATCTGCAGGATTCTGTTTGAAACCATTCTTGCTAAGATACGTGCGCAACATAGTATTCCAGTTTTTACCGGATTGTTTTGTGACCATAGAGTGACTTATGTAGTTTACATACAAGCTTTTCATCTGCTTCTGACATTATTTCATATCCTTCTGGTTGTTGGATGTACAGTTCGCAGTCAATTGGTGCGTGCAAATATGCAGTCTTAACGTCCATTTGATGTGAGATTAAGTTTTCCTGTGCTGCCTTTTGTATGACCACTCTCACACTAGTCATATCAGCTGTGGGTGAGAATGTCTTTTCATAGTCATGTCCTTGTTTTTGACTGTAGCCTTTTGCTACAAATCTTGCTTTGTATTTTCCTGATCCATCAATGTCACTCTTGAGGGCGTACACCCACCTGCCCCCCACTGCTTGTTTGCCTGGTGGCAGTCAGGTGAGGCTGAAGTTTTAATTTTCTTTGCGTGATTGCATCTCCTCGTTCATTGGTTATCCACTGACTTGAATTGGTTGATGCTCCGTCCTTGTAGGTCTAAGGGATGTCACATACTGCTCTGTAACAGAAGTCTATGCATGCCTGCAGCTTATCTTCCGTTTCCTCTATCTCAAAATCCTATAAGTTGGCTTTCTCTTTGCCCTCTGTGGGTTCTTCCTTATTGTATCAGTATTCTTTTCTCGCTCTATCACTTCAGTCTGTTTTGGCAAAATCTCAGAAACAGCCTTTTCTTCACTCATGAACCATGGGATGTAACTCTCTGTCCCGATACTCAATGTATGACTCATAAGTTTGTGTCTCTTTTTCTTTAGCTGTTTTGGTTGTGAACTTCAACAACCTGTGTTTTTGGACTGTCTGTGTAGTACACCAGATAGGCTGGGATGTTTTTATCATAGCCTATAAAAACACCTTGTTCACACCTGGAATCTAATTTCCCTTTTTCCTGTTTGTAGGCAAAACACATACACCCAAATTTCTGCAGTTTGGAAACATCAAGTTTCATACCAGCGCACAACTCGTATGGTGTTTTCTTAGCGCGTCTGTTGTAGCACCCGTACCTTACATAGGCTGATGTCTGCACTGCATAGTTCCATAGTTTATCTGGAAGTCTACTCTCTTAACAGTAAACATCTGCTCATCTCAGAGAGTTCGCCAAACCTCTCTCAGCTGTGCTGTTTTGGTGTGGTGAATAGGGTGCAGACTTTTCATGTCTAATCCTATTCCTGGTTAGCAGTTCCTGGAAATCTCTATTTGTGAACTCAGTGCCGTTGTCTGAACAGATGCACCTTATCAAATCAAATCAAATTTTATTTGTATAGCCCAAAATCACAATTTACACATTATCTCACTGGGCTTTCACAAACTGTACAGATGTGACATCCTCTGCCCTTAGACCCTCGAACCGGGTGAGGAAAAACTTAAAAAACCCTGAACAGGGAAAATAAGAAACCTCGGGAAGAGCCAGGGATCCTTCTTCCTAGGACGGACAGACGTGCAATAAATGTCACTTGTACAGAACACAAAAACATGATAATAACAGTTCACTTAGAATGCATAAAACATCCATGAGTCCCAGAGTCTGTGGATTCTATAAATCC
>KV751348.1:488943-499310 GCA_001698575.1 Mola mola
CATTGGCCAATGCATGGTATGGAGCGCTCAGACTAGCCACACAATCCAGACTTTGTGGATGAAATGTGCTTGGGCATGGTTTGGATGCCTAGTGTGAGTGGGCTCTTAATTAATTGTGAGATGTCTCAGGTACAGTGACTCATCCTCTTATCAGAGGATCAGAGGTTCAATTCCCGACCCCTGGAGTCGCCGTGTTCAAATCTTTTGGGCAAGAAACTGAACCCAAGATTGCTCCCAGTCCCGTGCCAACTGTATGCATGGTTTCCCTACCTACAACTTAGATGGTTCTACGATCGTTCACATGTGTATGAATGTGTGTGAATACGAAAATATGACAAACATTGTAAAGCGCTTTGAGGAGTCCCAACTTTTTCCACCTTTTCCAATCTTTCATTTCCTCTGTCTCAACTTATTTGAATCTTGTTGCTGTCATCGTATTCAAATGACATAATTTTAGAAAAAAACACAAAAAAATTGTCACTTTCATCATTTGATGTTTTCTTTCTCTTCTCAATTGATTTTTTTTTTTTTTTTTTTTTAGGGAAATCACATTCTGTTTCTATTTACCTTTTACACATTGTCCCAACTTTTTATGTCTCTTAGAATACTGGTGCCAGTTAATAATGCAACCTTGGATTTGGCCTACCTGGACAAAATCAATACATTAACTTGTATAGACAAAAAAAAAAAGCATTTGCTTTGAATTCTTAAAGTTCTTTCATATATGTTCTAACATGAAGGACACTATGGCCTTGGATTTGTACTTTGTGCTTATATTTTGAACTTGCCCAGAAACGTAAGCAAAGCTAATTCTTTTAGCACCTTCGGTTAACTAAAACTTAATGAAATCAGTTTGATCAGTTTTTAATCTAATAGATTACAAATGAAAATAAAAATCTTTACTCATTATGTGATTCTTTTTTCCACAGTGACACGTGTGTACAGTTCTCACAGATATGTATCTTTTCTTATTGTAACAGTTATTGATCACTCCTTCTTGGTTTGAATTAGTGTGAAGCTACCACAGAAAGTTAGCTAGGAATAGCGATGGGCATGAGTAGTTTTACAAGATTGAGCTATTATCTTAATTTTCCTTGAGGATTGTTTGATTACTTGTTTCACTAAATCTATATAACATAGAGATTAAAATTACAGTGTAAAACTCGCACACTGGGTTATGGATCTGATGCGAATCATCTGTAGTGCTGTATTCCATTATTGTCCCCAAAAAGTAATAGGACATATCAATATTCTGACTAATCTTCATCCTACAATCCTCAATTTCAATCTCAATCCTTGTTTTAATAATTGATTAATCGGATGTACAAAAAAAAGTAAATTATTTCCATTATTATTCCATATTCCATTAATATTTGGAATATATAATATTTGGCTTGAACATCCAATTCACAGTAAAATAAATTTAAAATAATGATAATTATTTTAATAATAATAATAATAATAATTAGTAAAATAAGGCAGCATCCCCAAGAGGTCAAACAGTAGATGCACCCCAAAGTCACACATAAGAGTCAGTTGTTCATCTTATTTGAGTACAGTGTTGTTGATTTTAGCACTAGAAATATAACACATTAGTAGGTGCTGTAATTACTATTGTAGTTAGATCAGAGCATGATATAAGGTGAAAGTGATTAATTATGATGGATTGAATGCCCACTGTTTTTGCAATTATTTTCAGGAGTTGTTTTTTTTGTTTTTCACCAAACATACATAATGAACACGAGTAATGATATCCTAAAGTGTTTGAAGAAAAGTCACAATATTTACTCAGTCATATTGAAAGTCTTGTAGGCATTCCCTGAGAGTTTTAAGATGATATTGTCATTCACTTGGAGCCTTAAAATCAAGGTTTTAAATTTGGCTTTCCCTATTTCGTGGTGGTCAGTTCAAACTTTGAAGTCAAACACTGAATTCAAAGCTGTGATCCCCATAGTAAACGTAAACATACATCCATATACAAGAAGTATTTGTTTGTTTACCATCTGTAATAAACAAACACATACTACTTGTACACAGAAAATTGAATCTCTCTTGGACATACCTTATGATTTTTGAAGTTGTGCAAAAAATATATATGGTGTACTTCCTGTTACCAGTAGGTGTCACAATGACATTATCTGACTTTGGTGACATACATGTCTTCAGGGTGGAACCGCTTTGCAACTTAGGAAGTTTATTGAAGATTGGATCATGTACAGTAAAGTTAGAACAATTTTGTGTGTCACGGTGAGATGTCAAAATTTGACGCCTCACAACGGCTAAGGTGTGAGATGAAAACTCAAAAACCTTCGCAATTTAACATCATTAGGTCATGTTATATCTGCTCAGGAAGTATGAAGATGATTATATAAATCGTCTCAGACAAGTTTGTCTTAAAAGACCTCTTGAAAACGTCTAGTTAATGTACAGAAAATGACACAGATCAAATAAGTCGACTTTCTGTTGGGTTTAGGTCATGGGTCTAAGAGGCTTTTTTTGTCGATTTCCATGTGATGCACAGTCCTACCAAATTTCAAAAATGTTGGTCAATCTCGGGGGCTGCTCTGTTGAATCTTTTAGGGGGCGCTACAGAGCCATTTTGCCACATGTAACCCTGACACATATTTGAGACTAATTTACACCTTTTGTAACCAGCGTGGCACGTTTCATGAGCGTGGCCCTCAACAAGAGATTACCTGTCGAGTTGCTGTCGGGCAACAGAAACTCATGATCTTGTCAATGAAACCTCATCAAGGTCTGAAGGCATGACTGACCACATTTGAAATGGTGCTAATCAAATTAATGACAATCAAATTGACAATGACAGTACTTGATGGTAAAAAAAAAACTTTACCTTTCCTTTTACCACTACGTGGCACTAAGCTATTTACAGGAAAATCTGATACAAATTTGTTCAGGGGTTTGCCAACATGCTGTAGCAGACACAAACTAATAAAATTAAGATTTAATAATTGATATATCCCCCGGGCGCCGCCTGACTGTGCCCAAAGCCTGGAAAAATGTCTTTGGCAATAAATTCATGACTTTAGATCAGACAGGGATTAGTTTTGCGGAAAATGTCACCCAGCAACTTCTTAATACAAAAATAAACTCTTTATTGATAATAAATGTGAAGTAATGTGGCAGTGACTGGATATGGATTAAATGATGAAAACCATTAATGAAACTATGATGTGCGATGTGAAATAAATATGTTTTGGTAAAAGAGGTGAAGTGTGGTGTTCCAAATTACAGATACTGTAATAACTGGAAACTACTAAAAGGATGTTAAATTTGAATTGAAAATGTGTGGTTAGGTTAGAGTAATAATTGGACATCACTCTTGCCGATTAGGAAAACTCTGCAGGGGAATGTGTTTGACCTGACAGTTCTGCTCTGTGCACTAGATAAGGTGGTGTCGACTGTAGGTCTGGTTTCTCTCTCTCTCTCTGGCACAGTTGTCCTTTAGGAGTTTAGTCTGACAATAGGTTGATTCACACGAATAAAATAAAGTGGAACCAAGTTGGCTGTTCTTGGATTCCAAAATCTCATTTGGCAAAGTTTAAAAAAAAAAGCATTTATCAAAATCTAGGATGGGGGTTACAAGCTCCAAGGGAGAGAGAAAAAGACAAAAGGCTTGACACACGAGATAACAGGAATACAAAAGACATGAAGAACAATGGGATCCAATCCTGTAAGCATACAGGCACCTTTTATGGGTTTACACTGGAACAAGTGGTTGCTCCAAACAGCGTGCAAATTTGCTATCACAGGATCAGAGGAATTTTGTACTAAATGAAAAGGAATAAAGTCTTAAAATAAATTCCGCACATTAAGATACACTTCAGAGCTCAACTCATCACTTATCAGTTAAAAAGGTATCATTCATTACAGATAATGCATGTCCATAGTCCTACTCAATAAGTTATAATGAAAATACCTCTAGATAGCACTGTGGTAACATGGAAAGGTCAGATTACAACAGATGGGCTGGAAACAATTGAACAATAAAACTGAAAAGTGCTGAAGGTTCTACTGAGATAAATAATTCTTGATATGTCTTTACTCTAAATTGAGTCCTGAATGCATATTGATGATGAAATTCCCAAGTTATGATATAACACATTTATGCAGAGTAGAGAGGATTTTTTTTTTTTTTGCATTCCAGAGGTCTGTTCTGGTTCTAATAAGACTAGTTTCTCCTAAGTGGGCAACAGTTTTATGGCTTTGTGGTGGGAGTTTCTTCTCGACCTGTTGGCCTTAGGTTTGTAGTTTAGAGCAGGTGTATACAATTGCAATCTTATTTTTGGATGAAGCTATCTGAAATATATGTAAGTAGAAGTGAGTGGGAACAGATGTCTCTAAGACTTCTTGGTGCCATCTCCACCAGCCTCTCACCCTTCTCTAAAGTGGGGGAAGAGGTCCTTTTAAGGTGAGAATAAACAAAGGGACACAAAGGCGCTTTTTATAGCTCCCGCTATTATGCTACAGTGGAAAATTAAGTGAAGGTTGGATCGTGCACTGTGAAATGACAACAATTTTCTTTTTCATGACATACATAAAAATTTGCTGAGCTACCAGAGCCACACCTGCTGACGAAAACTCAAAGCTTCTGCCATTTAACATTGTCACAATATCTAATACAGGGGTGGGCAATTAATTTTTACAGGGGGCCACATGAAAAATCTGGTGTGTTGGAGGGCCGAACCAACGATAACTTGAACTTAAATCTGCTCAATATTAATTTTCTCCCATTGTTAAAAGCAGTAAATTATATATTTTGATTAGCTGCTACAGGTAATCATAAGTATTAGGATATTCTGTAAATATTTATGTAAATTTCTGAATTGTGGTGTAGGTCAAAGAGATAAATAATCGTATAACAGCAATAAACAGTTTAAAAGAAAAACAATAATTACATCACGGTTTCATCTTATTTTTAAATTGTCATTCTTCACAAATACTGAGAAGGTGTTTTGCAGTATGTTAATGATAAGCAACTGATCAACTTCATACAAAAAGCAATACGTTCTTTTGATGTTTTCAGTTCATTTTACTTGTTCAGTGAGAAAAATCCAGTCTGTCTTGAGCTTGAACAAGTGCATTGAAATCTGGCTGAATGTCTGAGGTGGCTGTGCGAAGGAGAGTTGAGAGGTGATCATCAATGATAGAGGATCTCTATCTGGACTTGTTGAACTTTATCATTGAGAATGTCTGTTGACATATGTAGGTAAATCCAAAGAGGACAAAAATTTTCTGAGCATGCCTCCTCTTATGTGGAAAGTTCTCCTCTTTGAGTGAAGAGTAGAACTCAAGTAGTAGGACTGACCTAAAGTGCTCTGCCATAAGTGTGTCAGACTGCAGGTCAAACATGCCTTTACCTCCAAGAAGAAATCACTCCCTGTTGTTCTCCCTTTCATGCATGGCTGCCAGCTCCTCTGTGATTTTGAAGTCTGCAGTGATCCCATGTCAGAAGATGAGTAGCTGGGCAGTGTCATGTGCATTGCAGCTCTCATCCAGAGTCAGGGAAATATAATCAAAGTTAACCACTCTGTTCTTCAGCTGAAGATCCAGATTTCCCTCATTACAGTGCTTCGGTAGAGGGGAACGTTCTCAAATGCTCCCTTTTCTCTGGGCATATTAGCGCAGCAGAGTCCACCAAACACTTGTTAATAAACTCTCCGTCGTTAACTTTTTCTAGCGACTTTGTGACATAGGACATAACTTGTCCTGACAGCTGCATCTCTGGTAGTGCAAAGTTTTGCAAGAAGTCCTTGTTTGGTTTGCAGCTTGGCTAGCAAAGCCTCTGACTCATTTGCGCGCTTTTCATCAGACAAGTTCTTGTATTTATCCTCATGTTTTGTCACGTAGTGGCGTTTCAGATTGTAATGCTTGAACACAGTGACCTGTATTCCACAAACTAAGCACACGGCTTCACTTTTGATTCTGTAAAGAAATATTCAGCAGTCCATGTCTTGTTGAAAACGCGGCATTTGAAATCTACTTTTATTTAACGTGAGCGAACATTTTTAGGGGGTAGGCCAGGGGTAGCTGGTCAGCATCACCTGTCGCTGTTCACGCACGCATGTGCAAATAATAAAAACATCAGGCTTTTCAAAATAAAAGCAACACAGTGTTGCGTGCACAGCATAAATGCTTGTTGCTCTGGTCCAATATATACTCAGGAAATATAAATATGATTGGACAAGTTGTTGCATTTCAGTTTTTCTTTTTTCAAATTCAAATCAAAATGTCAGACTTATTGTCGGAGTTAGGTCATGGGTGGAAGAGGCCTTTTTTGATGTCTCAGTATGATAAACAGACGTACCAAGTTTCATCCATGTAGGTGAAAAAAAATTTAATAAACTAACATTTTGAAATTTTCTAGGGGGCACTACAGACACATTTTGCCCCATGAAATCTTTCACCTCATTTGACCAATTTATGAGCACTCAAACATCCAATGGCCCTCAACAATGACAATGTGTTTTATGGCAAGTTGCTGTGGTGCCACGTCCTCACTGTTCCAACAAGCAGGCAGGAAGGACCTGTGATACTTCTCTTTGATATATCTGGCGTAGAGCAGCCTGCTGCTAAACAACTGCTGAGAGGGCTGCACTGCTGACAGAGTCTCATGCATTGGGTGGAGTTGTTGCCCATCAAGCATGGCTGCTAAGTTCTTATCCTCCTTTAGGACGGAGCTGTGTTTCTTGATTTTTTTTTTTTTTAAAGTGTCTTCCCGTATGATGCTGATAAATTGCTGCCCCAGGAGACTACTCCAAAGAAGAGGGCTGATGGCACCATGGTGTCGATAAAAGTAGTGCCCCCTACACTACAAAGGCCCTTAGTTGTCTCGGAAAGGTAAAGCTGACTCTAACCCTTCTTACAGAGTGACTGTGTTTTGTCTGTCCAGTCCAGTTTATTATTGAGTGAGCTCCCAGATACCTGGAATAGTCCACAATCTCAATGTCTGGATGTTCACTGATGTTAGGCCCCCTAACTATTTACAACTTTTTACAACTTGGTACTAAATACCTCCCTGATGGAACAAAGAGGTGTTTGTCACCAAACATCTGGAAAGGGCGCAGACATATAAAGAGAGACTCTGCCTCCTCTTCGCTCTCGCTTGTCCTGCTCTCCTTGGAGCTGGAGCCACAGAACTTTCTCGTCCTGTTCTCCTCATAGCTGGAGCGACAGAGCTCTCTCTTCTTGCTTTCCTCAGAGCTGGAGCTGCAGAACTCATGCTGAGGACTCAACAAGCTCACTTTTAGCCAGCAGCAGCAACCAGGCCTGCAAGCTTACCAGAAGGAATTACTAACCCTCACACAGCTTTCAACCATTGTGCCTTTGTGTAACATCCATTGGCCTCAGCAGCCATTTTTATTCTCCCTTATACCCACAAGCACATACATGTATATAAATGTATATAATGTTTTACATCCTAGATTAGGCATTATGTGTCTCTTTCTTGTTCATTCTTGAATAAATGGTTTTGGATAGACATGCAGTGTGTGTAATATTGCACAAGAGTGAATTTTGCCAACCTCTGCACTGACAAGACTTCCAACTAGCTGTTGATAGAGGAAATTTGGTTGTAATTATTTAGTTAATTATTAAGCATAATTCCAAATTCACAGTTCGGTAGATTTCATGAGATTGATTAATTAAATTGGCTATCTTTTCCCTTCTTTAAGGGTGGTGCCCCAAGGTAATTTAATATAAATTAGATTTTACTATCCTAATAATCATTAGTTTTCTATGATAATTATTGATTAATTTTAGTAGCCAAATTCAACCACTTAGTTATCACCTTGTATTTTTAACATTTATGGTAGTCTGTGTGAACAGCCACACTGTCAACATACCTGAGCCTCAATACTGATGAAAGGTGGGAGTGTCTGGGTCTGCGGAAGTACACGACTAGCTCTTTGGTCTGTGTGATAAGTGTTTCTGCTGGCACCAGTCCAAAAGGTCCAGGGTCAGGGTATATTTTCTCGATATCAGCTACACCCTCTATCTGTCTATGGTACATCCCATGCATGGGCTTGTAACTCCACAATGGTCCCTCTTCCTCCTCCTCACTGGATTTCTGCTGCCTGAGGCATACACTTAGCAGGTCATCATTCGGGGCCATCTTCCTGATTTATTCCTGGATTTTAGCTGTTTCAGTTTGGATAATGGCTCTGACACTCACGAGTTCCGGGCCTCTGTCTTTCCGCATAATGCCTCGGGATGCTCGACTCGGGTTGAAACTCTCCATGCATGGTGAGGAGCTTCCTTGTCTCTGTCTCCTCTTTTGGCCAGGTTATTATACCGATGGGGTATTTGATCACTTTTAAGGACCTGCCTTACCCTGTGAAAGCATTTGGCTGTGGCTAACTTCCTTTGGCTTCTTCATTATTGCCATTTCCCTGTGGAATCCCACGGTGTTTTTAGCTCTCTGGAACATTGGTTATTTCTGGTAGTTCAACCCCCTCAGATGTGATCTTGCCTCTCTTTAATGCCACCCGGTTACACTTGTACAGGCCTGAATTACATTCTGATGTCATTGCTGTAGATAAGGAGTGCCCGCATTTTTTTGGGTTGTGAGCTACTTTTAAAATTACCAGGTCAAAATGATCCACCTACATTAGATGGAGATAGAGAGATAGAGATGACTTTATTAATCCCCGTAGGGAAATTAATTCGTCACAGCAGCAAAAATGTTCAGGTATAGGACCAGTAGACATATAATACTATAAGGTGTATAAGTATAAAATTAAAGTACAAAAATATACAGAGTGTAGGCAGTTGAAAAATTCTAACAGTATATACTGACGTTGTGCAGAGTTTAGTGCAGGTAGGAGGAGGTGAATGATTTTACCAGGTAAAGTGTCTAGTGTCATAAACAGAGGTGTTTAAAAGTCTAATTGCACTGGGGAGGAATGACATCCTGTATCGTTCCTTGTAGCAGCGGGGTTGGATCATTGACCGTTGCAAGGAAGTGACCAGTTGTTGTGTTGCTAAAGCTGCTCCTCAGAATGTTGAGTTTCAAGGAGGGGTTAGGAGGTGTTGTCCATGATGGCCAGCAGTTTGGTCGGCATCCTCTGCTCCACCACCTCCTCCAAGGTAGCCAACTGAGAGCCGACAACAGAACCTGCTTTCCTGATCAGTTCATTCAGTCTGTTGGCATCCTTTGCCTTGATGCCTGTGCCCCAGCACACAACACCAAAGAAAATGGCACTCGCCACAACAGACTGATAAAACATCAGGAGCATCCAGTTGCATACATAGCCTCCTGAGGAAGTAGAGCCAGCTCAGTCCCTCTTGTACACGACCTCTGTGTTGGTGGACCACACCAGCTTGTTGTCCCGGTGGACTCCCAGGTACCTGTAGATCTGGACAATTTCCACATCCATCCCATTAATGCAGAGAGGAGAGGGTGGGGGCTTGTTCCTCCTGAAGTCCACCACCTTCTCCTTCATCTTCTTTACGTTCAGCTGCATGTGGTTCTCACCACACCAACGTACGAATCGGTCAACCAGGTTCCTGTACTCATCTTCCCGTCCATTCTCCACTCACTCGACTATGGCCGTGTCATCTGCATAAATTCTCAGATGACACGGCCATAGTCGGGTACGAGGATACGACTCAGTGCTGTACTGAAAGTCATAAGTGTAGGTTGTGAAAAGGAAGGGGGACAGCACAGTTCCCTGGGGGGCCCCAATGTTGCAGATCAGATGTTCAGACACACAGTGCTGTAATCTTACAAACTGCAGTCTGCCCGTCAGGTAGTCCGTGCTCCATGCAATCCGAGGACAATCCACCCGAATGTCCTCCAGCTTGCACGTGAAAAGAGAAGTGACATCAAAGGAGACCATGGTTTCATCCGGTAGCAGAGTGAGATTCTGTATCTTCTTTGTGAAATCTATGGAGTTTTGGATGTGGTGAGGTCTGTTCCCCACCAGAGTGGACAAGATACCGGAGAGGTGTTTGGCGATGTTGTAGGTCACCGAGTTGATGCTGCTGACAATGAGTCTGAGTGGCCTTTCTTCCTTGTGGATCTTGGGGAGACCATAGATGCATGGAATGGCCTCTCCAGGGTACAGACGGTAATAGGTAGGGCGGTCAATGATGTGGTCTTTTTCCAGTTTCTGTAGGTAGTCTATCACTTTCTTCTTGTAGCTGATGGTGGGGGCCCTTTTTAAGACCTCATAAGTCTCATGGTCGCTGTTGACAATGCTCAGACCCATTGTCAGCAGCATCAACTCGGTAACCTACAATATCGCCAAACACCTCTCCGGTATCTTGTCCACTCTGGTGGGGAACACACCACACCACATCCAAAACTCCATAGATTTCACAAAGAAGATACAGAACCTTACTCT